>JAODPA010001488.1:0-14187 GCA_025585075.1 Nepenthes mirabilis | reverse complement strand
AGATATAATAATTAGGTTAACTTGATAACCCGCCTAAGTACGAGCAATTAGGGCAAAGTTGTGCCATCAAATAAATGAGGAGGAAGGCACATTCAGCCAAACTCTCCTACCGTTTGCAAGAGACTGCTGCTAAAAGCCGAAAGAGACGGTGGGAGGTGAAATACAACATAGCTACATCATCAATGATAAGCAATGCAGAAAATATGAAACACAAAGGCAATAGTATCTCTATTGACGATGGCAGGTTCATATTCATACGTTTCCTATTTTGATGAATCATTTTCTCTCTAGTTTTAGTTACTTAATTTCTGATCTCAATTGAAATTGCAGGAAGAAGCCAAGGATTATTGAGCAGTAGAAAAATTTCTCCTGATCACTATAGGTCTGATTTTGAATCCTATTTCGTTGTCAGTCAGTTGACTTGATTCTTGTTTATTAACTTTACTCTCTCTAAATTTTAATTTTTTGTCAAGCTCAATAATTTTGTATTTTCTTCTTTATTAGCTTATATTTTGGGACAAGTGTATGTTTGTTATTGAAATTTTTTTGGGGGGGGGGGGCAGAATCCATATGATTTTATGTTTTGTCTTCCCTTCATTGAATTTTTAGTTGAGAACAAACTTGTGGAAAAGTTTCAAAATAATCAGACTCCAATTACTGTTGGTGAAACTGATAGTGGGAAAACAACTCGTAAGCTAATTTTCTGACCATTTTGGAAAAATTTGTGATCCATTGCAACTTGATCCCTTGCATTTTATTGGTTAGATCTATATTTGTCTCTTTTTCTCTTCCATGCTTTAATTTTTTCTTTCCTCAAAGTTTGCTAACTTTATTTCAATTTATAAATGACCGTACTTCTATAGAATTGCCTTAATATCAATTTAATGCCGGCTTTTGTCGTGATGGGAAAGTCATTGGATTACTCAGCCAAGACGTGTCACAGCTATTACCGTTGTAAAAAGGGTAGCTGAAGAATGTGGTGTTCAATTAGGGCAAAGGGTTGCATATTCCATAAGATTTGATGATATGACTTCCAGCTCAACTAGGATCGAATACGTGGCAGGTGGATTGTTACTGAGTTAGGCTGCACGCTGATTCACCTTCTTTGTCAATGTTTCACCTATACAATACAACTTTCAAATTTCAATGGTAATGTCTCTCTGGGAAGGAGAGTGAATATTGGCATATTTCTCCCTTAAAACTCAAAAGTTATTGGTTTGAATACACAAAAATAGTTTCTACAGGTTAAGGATGCATGGTTGCATCGGGAATTAGTTTGGAAACTTGTACTTTTACTGTCTTGAGTCCATGCAGCATTAGTTGCATCTAATTACATGTTGCAGAGGGGATAATTTTTACTGCTAAAGGAGATGTCGGATAATGTTTAGATGATTTAAAAATAAGAGTAAAAATTAGTATGACGAAATACTCTAAAACAGTCTCTATTCTTGTCAGACCATCTGTTACATGTCTGTTATTATTTTTAGGACTATAATGTATTTGAATATTTGAATTGTCTTAAGAAGAGGGTACATTGGTTAGAGATGGAAAAGGATAAGGACTCTGGAAGTCATGTGTAGTCATTGAACCTGAGTAACAGGGATTGTCCGCAATTGTCATGCAATCTCAGAAATACAAAAACCTTAGGACAACATTTCTTTAGCGAAGATGAAGGCTGTAAATGATCATGAACTAGTGCCTCAATTTAGAATTTAGTGTGGAAGCGGGTTATGTTACTGTGTAATCCGAGCATCAATGGAGTCTTGGTGCACTGATTGATGAGGCAATTTGTAGAAATACGGTCATATATAAATCGAAATAAGCCCAGCTAACTTCAAGGAAAGAAAAAACATAAGCAGGGAAAAGAAAAGGAAACAAATATAGATCTAATCAATGAAATGTAAGGGATCAAGTTGCAATGGATCAAAAATTTATCCAAGATGGTCAGAAAATTAGCTTACGAGTTGTTTTTCGACAATTAGTTTCACCAACAATAATCAGAGTCTAATTATTCTAAACCTTTTCCTCAAGTTCCTTCTCAACTAAAAATTCAATGAAGGAAAGACAAAACATAGAATCATATGGATTCTCCCCGGAAAAAAAAAAATCAATAACAACCATGCACTTGTCCTGAAATATAAGCTAATAGAGAAAAAAACAAAAATTACTGAGCTTGACAAAAAATTAAAAGTCAGTGAGGGTAAAATTAGTAAACGAGAATTAAGTTAAAAGATTGACAATGAAAGAGGATTCAAAATTAGACCTGTAGTAATCGGGAGAGATTTTCTCTACTGCTCAATAATCCTTGGCTTCTTCCAGCAATTTCAATTGAGATCAGAAATTGAGTAACTAAGACCCAAAAGAAAGGGATTCATCAAAATAGGAAAGGTATGAATATGAACATGCCATCGTCAATGGAGATACTATTGACTTTCCGTTTCATATTTTCTACATTACCTGCTATTGACGGCGTAGTTATGTCGTCTTTCACCTCTTGATGTCAATTTCGGCTTTTAACCGCAGGTTCTTGGAGACGGTAAGAGAGTTTGGCTGAATGTGCCATTCCCCTCGCTCATTTGATGGCACAACTTTCCCTAATCGCTTGTACTTGGGCAGGTCATCAGGTTAACCTATTTATTATGTCTATGAAAAAATCTGACGCCGGTTCATTTTTAAATAAAAAAAATTAAAGAATTAGGGCCATTAAAATTAATTTAGAAATCTAATTAATGGGTGCACCTTAACGAGAATCATACTGAGGAGACTGTAATTTTATTTTTTAATTTAATTACTTTAGAACACTAATATATTGGATTTATTTATTGTGACTTAGATTTATGAAATTTATATCTCCATTTTAGTAGAATTCAGATATAATACAGTTTTTGTGACAGAACATTTTTTTTTCTCAATTAATTCCGTCATTTCAGAACAATAACAGAAGCCCAAATCTCACTTATGTTCTTGGAAAAAAACGAGCAGAGTTTTCCATAAAATCGGGCTAAATGTAAATATAAACCTGTATAATAAATAAGTACAATCACATAACTATCTATTTAGACTATAATTTTTCTACAACACACGTTCATAGGATCACAGATACCATCCATGGTAGTAATTCAACAATCCTATCAACTATACTAGAATTCATACAAGAGATGCCACTAGGACCTGTACATAAACCAGAAGGTACATAGCTGAAGCAAAACTATAACTTTCAGAAGCATAATTTCCTTTTCATTAGATACATCCCAAGCATTTCTATATACTAAAATCGTATACATAATCATATATCAAGGTCAAGTCTTTACATCTAATTGATTCTCTAAAATTGCTTCAACAATACTTCAGATCTCCACAGTCTTCAAGCTAGGCTCTTGATCACTCCTTCTCATTCGGTACTAACTCTACAGTCTCATCTGGAGGAAAAAAATAACAAAACAGTGAGCCGATGCCTAATAAGATACATGCAGGTATGCAATGAAACTTTTATGTAGAACAGAATGTAGTAAAATAGATACAGATGTATGTTGAAATATAAACGTTATAAAGCAGTAATTTACAGAATTATGGCATAAATATAATGTAGAAGATTACAGAACTGTCGGAAACAGAAACAATCAAGCTTCAAAAATCAGAAATAAGCGTAGCCAAGCTTTGTTAATAATAAATTGGTAAAATATACTCTAGAAAGCATAAATCGGTCTTAATTTACAACTCATAGAAATCCCTTTTTTCTATCAGTATAAGACCCCACCAATAGACCCTATTAGTAGAGGAGGCAAATATTCGATAATATATTGTGTTCACTCCACACAATCAAAGGTCAGAAATAAAAACAGGAGATCCCTTCCCATGGGATCAGTACAGGTATGCCTCCCAAAGGTAGGCCAAGTTAAAAATCTTTCCTTCTGACCGTAACGCCCCAAGGAAGAGCGGACCACATATAACTCCATGGACAGAGTTATCATTTATTACCACCGTAACGTTCTAAGGTATGTCGGAGAACCTAACTTGATTGTATATCAGTCCTGGGTCCTAAATAACAATATCAAAAATATTTTTCCTTCTTCATTTATAACCGAAAATCCTTTTTAGTTTTAGAAGTCAGTTAGAGTTTTGCCAAAACTCTTCAGTCAGTTTCAGAATATACAGAAATAGTTCAAACCCTTCAATTTTGTTTCAGAATATACATAAACAGTTATAAATCCTTCAGAATTGGTTCAAAATACACGGTAACGGTCTAAAAACCCTTTAGTTTTATTTCAGAAGTCCACAGTAATTTATCAGTATAAGTTAGTATAAAATTTTCGGAAACTAATTACATCAGAAGCTTTATCTTAGTACTGATTAACTTTTATACAACAGAAATTATCGATAAAAATCATTAAAACCCATCATTTTCGTACCTAGGGTTTGGTCAAAATTTTCAGATAATAAATGGACACCGAACGCATGAATTTTCATGAAATCGAATCCAGATATTCTAATATATATATATAAATATGAAATCTATCCGAACAATTTGCAGAAATATACTCCATTTATAGTAACCATGTAGAACCATATATTTAAAGCATAAATATAATATTTGTGGTACAGCAAAGCAGTAATAATGGAAAATAACGTTCGAGGTACACTTGCCTGAGCACGATCTACGGTTACCGTAAATTGGATCAGAGCTGAACGGGAGATTTTCCCTCTTTTCTTCTCTTCTCTCTCCTCCTCCTCCTCTCTCCCTTCGTTCCTTTGTCGAGAGCTACTGCAATGAGCCCCAAAATCCCTAAATCACCCATTTGAAATGCGGGTGAAAGGAACCAGGTGTGGGTTCCACGTGACAAGCGCTTAGCGTTGGTCGAGCGGCACTCGAGCGCTGCATGAGCAAAAGTGTGCTCGAGCGTACTGCTCGCAAGGGAGACCACTCCCACTGTGCTCAAGCAGCTTTCGGGTCACTGCTCACGCAAAAATATGCTCGAGTGGGTGGTCGAGCGCCCTGCACACTTTTGCCCCCTTTCGCCTCAGTTTTCTTTTATTCCAAAATTTTTCACATTATTAAGCCTAAATATGAATTTCACTCATATAATTAGTCTATAATTATTATGTTTCAGGAGTGGTGTGACGGACCGGCCACATTCCACCGCATGCGGCTACCCGTCGGTCGTAACCAATCATAACTCTGGTTAAAAACATGGACTAAAAATTTTTCTTTTCTTTTTTATCAACGCCACACGTGTACAGGATCGCTTAGGGCTGAACTCTTTGAGTTGGCTTCCAAAGTTTTAGGTTCTTACATGACCGGCCAATGAAGAGGTAGGTCAGACATGAAGGTCCCGAAACAAACTGAGATGCCACTAGGAATCACAATTTATTCAAACCATAATATCATACGGAAGCATACTGATATTCCTTAACGTTCAGCAAAAAGGTAATTTACAATCTCTTCCCAAACATCAAAAGTGAAGGCAAAAATTTTGCTTCGCTGCTTAATATTCCGGTCAGATATCCTGCTTATCTAGTCCCTCGAACTTTATTTTCTTTCGTCAGGCATAAACTCGTCATCATCGTCATCTGAAAATATAAGGGGTGAGCTACAAGGCCCAGCAAGGTACTCTCATGCAGAAATCATGCATAGTCATAAATTGTGACGAACAGGCATAATGCAATAGAGGCATATATATGTGCAGTTTCATAAAATATGGCCGGAGTTGTTGATGCAAACAGATTCCAAAGTCATTTTCATGCAAATTGACTTTCAAAAACATGCTTATGTTTCCAAATTTATTTCCGTCAAAAATCGGCTACATTTAAGGTCTGCAACTATTCGACCATCATATCTCAATAACAGCTACATTTAAGGCCTGCAGCTACTCGGCTATCATATCTCAATAACGGCTACATTTAAGACCTGTAGCTACTCTGCCATCATATCTTAATAACGGCTACATTTGAAGCCTGCAACTACTCGGCCATCATATCTCAATAACGGCTACATTTAAGGCCTGCAGCTACTCGGCCATCAAACACTTAGATCCGCAATTCATGCTTTTCCAAAAATCACAGTCAAATATGCAATTAGCCAAACACCATAAGGTCATTCTCTTAATGTCTTAATACCGGAGATCTTCTTAACAAGGCCGGAGGTCTTTCCTTAAAGGCCGGAGTTCCTTTTTAATAAAAGTCGGAGTTCAAAAAGTCGGAGTTCATTTCACATTAAGGCCGGAGCTTATTTTCTTATACAAAGCCGGAGCCCATTTTCTTATACAAAGCCGGTGCTTATTTTCATCTTAAGGCCGGAGTTCTTTTCAAAAGAGGCCGGAGTGCTTTTTGGACGGAGTGCTTTTCCTCTAAAACCGGGGTGCTAATTCCTTCTTAAAAATCGGAGTGACATTTCTTTAAAATCGGAGTGCAAATTCCTTCTTAAAAATCGGAGTGCAAATTCCTTCTTAAAAATCGGAGTGAAATTCCTTTAAAATCAGAGTTCTTTCTTTCATAAAGGCAGGAGTGCATAAACTCAAAAGCCGTAGCTCATTTCCCTTTAAGGCCGGAGTTCTTTTTAAAAGAGGCCGGAGTTTTTGGACAGAGTGCCTTTTTGGACGGAGTGCCTTTTGGACGGAGTGCTTTTCATTAACTGGACAGAGTGTTTTTTATTAACAGGACGGAGTACTTTTAAAAGGACGGAGCTCTTTTTAACAAAAGGCGGAGTTCAAAAGTCGGAGTTCATTTCACGTTAAGGCCTGAGTTCATTTAAGGCCGGAGTTCTTTTTCCAACAAAAGGACGGAGTTCTTTTTGACAAAAGGCGGAGTTCAAAAGCCGGAGTTCATTTCACATTAAGGCCTGAGTTCATTTAAGGCCGGAGTTCTTTTTTATTATACAAAGCTGGAGCTCATTTTCATTTTAAGGGCTGGAGTTCATTTTATATGTTGGGAACCGAGTTCATTTTACATATATAGGAATCCGAGTTCAATTTTCATGTAGCCAAGTTCATTTTACAATGCAGAAGGTCGATATTTAATGCAGAAAGTAGAAACTTTAAAACAAAGTACACGTGCAGTAAAGTATGAGCTTCAAAACAAAGCAGAGTATACTTGCAATATTCTTAAAGCATGAATTCAAAAACAGCGTCCGAGGTACACTTGTATAAAACTATGAACTTAAAAAGGGAGAGTACACTGGCCTAGATCTATGAACCTCCTACTTGGTTCTGGCTCGCAGTTCTTAGCACCTTTACTCGATCGTTTGCCCCCGCTTTCTATTCTAATTTCTGAGGTCACTACTTATAGACGTTGGGGTTGATGGTGGTAGGTAGGGCAGGTCAACAGCTTATACTTCTTTGCTTATTCCCTTTGCCTTTCTGGAACGTAAGCGGGGTGGTTGGGGATTGGTTACCCACTCAGGAATGGTTTTCATCATTAGACATCACGTCAATCAATCGGGCGGTCAATTCTTCTTTGACTTCTCTCCACATTTTCCGGCCTCCTTCTCACCTCCACGTTTTCCTTAATCCTTTCCGGTCAACAATCGTTGACCGGATTACGCTTCTCTCCTCATAATTCTACTCCGGCCTCACCATCACACAAAGTCACTCCGGCCTTCAAGGCCACTTCGGCCTCCTCCTCATGCTTTCCGATCAACATGCGTTGACAGGATTACGCTTTCTCTTCATACTTTCCGGTCAACATAAGTTGACCGGATTTTGTCTTTTCCTCAGCTTTTCGGTCAACGGATTGCGTTTCTTATTACATTTTCCGGTCAACATGCGCTGACCGAACAACCTTTAATTTCCCTTGACTCCGTGATCACATTGACTCGATGATTGAAATTTTCTATGTTTTATAAATCTGGGCCGTTACAAGTGGGATCTCACATTCTCTCCCACTTAAAGAAATTTCATCCTCGAAATTAAGCAGAATCACATACCTTAAGAAAATAAGTGGGAATATTCATTTCGGATTTCATTCTCGCGCTCCAAGGTAGCCTCCTCTGGTAAATGATTTCTCCAGAGCACTTTCACCAAGGGAATGGTCTTAGTACGCAACATCTGATCCTTGTGATTCAGAATCTATATCGGCTCCTCGACATAGGATAAATCATTGTCGATAGTCTAGGGCTCATACTCAATCACATGTGCAAAATCATGGACATACTTCCAAAGTATCGATACATGAAATACATCGTATACACCCATCAGACTTGGTGGCAATACCAACCTGTAAGCAACCTCCTTGATTCTCTCCAAAATATCAAAAGGACCAATAAACCAAGACTTCAATTTTCCTTTTACCCCAAACTGGAACGTTTCCTTGGACGGTGAAACTTTCAGAAAGATAAAATCTCCCACCTCAAAGCTCAATTCTTTCCTCCTCTGATCGGCATAGCTTTTTTGCTTGCTTTGAGCAACCTTCAAGTTCTCCTGAATCAATTTGATTTTCTCCGCTGTTTCCGTCACGATTTCAAGACCCAGAATCATTTTATCTCCAATCTCCTCCAAATGAATCGGCAACCTATATTTTCTCCCGTATAAAGCCTTAAAAGGCGCCATGCCGATACTAGCCTAATAACTATAATTATAAGCAAATTTAGCCAATGTTAGATAAGCATCCTAAGTTCCCTTCATTTCCAACACTGAGGCCCTCAACATATCCTCAAGAATCTGAATGGTACGCTCTGATTGGCCATCAATTTGGGGGTGATACGCAGTACTGAATTTTAATTCTGTCCCCAACTCCTTATGCAAGCTCTCCCAAAACTTTAAAATAAAACGGGGATCTCTATCAGATACAATAGAGGAAGGAACTCTATGGAACCTCATAATCTCATTCACATACATCTGGGCCAATCTATCATAAGAATACGTCGTCCTAATCGCCAAGAAGTGGGCTGATTTTGTCAGCCGATCAACTATAACCCAAATGAGATCATGCTTCCTAGGAGTCTTTGGTAAACTCGATACAAAATCCATAGTGATATCTTTCCACTTCCAACTTGAGATCGGCATTGGTTGCAACAACCTAAAAGGTTTCCTCCTTTCAGCTTTCAATTGCTGACATACAAGGCATTTCTCCACATAAGTCGTAAGATCCTTCCTCGTATTCCTCTACCAGAAAGTTTTCGTCAGATCCTGATACATTTTATTCGTCCCAGAGTAAATTGTATATCGAGATCTGTGAGCCTCCTTCAAAATCTTCTCCTTCAGTCCCCTATCATCCGGTACACATAATCGGTGTCTGAACCTCAACACTCTATCAGTCCAGACATTAAATTCAGTTCACGACTCCTTATTCAGGTCATTCACAATGTCTACAAGGAACAGATCATTAACTTATTTTTCCTTGACTTTATTAATCACCTCCGATTGGACCTGAAGATAAGATAGGAGTATCCTATTACCCTTAGCATAACGTTGGATATCACACTACTTCAGATAATCCAACATTTCTATCTGCTTGATTTGTAACATAGCCACATAACCCGATCGATAACTCAATGCATCTGCAACTATATTTGTTTTCTTGGGCTTATACTGTATTTCTCAGTCATAGTCCTTCAAGAAAAATTAAGCCATCGCCTTTGTCTCATATTAAGCTTCTTCTGTGAAAACAGATACTTCAGACTTTTACGATGAGAATATATAAGAAAATTTTTTCCATACAAGTAACGTCTCCAAATTTTCAAGGTAAACACAACAGCGGCTAACTTCAGATCATAGGTAGGGTAGTACTTTTCATATACTTTCAGTTGCCTAGACCCATAAACTACTACCTTACCATACTGTATCAATACACATCCTAAACCCACCTTAGAGGCGTCACAGTACACCTCAAAGCCTCCTGAACCCTTTGAATAATCAATACTGGAGCGGTAGTCAAGCGATCATTTAACTCCTAAAAATTCAAATCACACTCTTAGTCCAATCAAATTTGACCTCATTTTTCAACAGTTGAGTCAGAGCCATAACAATTCATGAGAAATTCTCTACAAAACATATGTAACAACCGGCCATGCCAAGAAAGCTCCTAACCTCCGTCACAGAAGTCGGCCTGCTCCAATTTGTAACATCCTCAACCTTCTTTAGATCCACAGAAATACCACCATCAGAAATTACATGGCCTAGAAATATCACATTCTCCAACCAAAACTCACACTTAGCTTAACATATAACTTTTCTTCACGAAGCACTTAAAGTACTATCCTCAGATGAGTTTCATGCTTCTCATAATCCTTTGAATATATTAGGATGTCACCAATAAAAATCACCACAAACTTATCCAGATACGGACTAAACACCCTATTCATCAGATCCATAAAAGCAGTTGGAGCATTCGTAAGGCCAAAAGGCATAACAAGAAACTCATACTGGCCATACGTGTCCTAAACGCAGTCTTAGCTACATTCTCTGGCTTAATCCTCAACTGGTAATAATTGGACCTCAAATCAATCTTCGAGAATACCCAAGATCCTTACCATTGATCAAATAAATCATCAATATGCGGCAAGGGATACTTATTCTTAATCGTGATTTTATTCAACTCTTGATAATCGACACATAGTCACAAAGACCCATCTTTCTTCCTCACAAACAATACCGGTGCACCCCAAAGAGATACACTCAGTCTAATAAAGCCCTTATCTAATAGCTCTTGTAATTACAACTTTAACTCCTTCAATTCAGCTGGAGCCATACGATAAGGGGCCTTAAGAATCGGATTGACACCGAGAACAATAGCAATTTTAAACTCAATCTCTCAGTGTGGAGGCAATCTAGGTAACTCCTCTAAAAATACATCCTCAAAATCACAAACAATTAAGATATCCTTAGCCGACACACTATGACTCCTAGTAGTACAGGCATATACGAGGTAAACTTTACACCCACTTTTCATCAAATATTTGACATGTAAAGCAAAAATTAATAAAGGAACCTCCTTCTTAATGTCTTGAAAGAAAAAAGATTCCATCCCAATAATATCAAAGCAAACCCTCTTTAGAAAATAATCAATACTGACATAGTATTTAGCCAACCAATCCATCCCCAGAATCACATTAAAATCACCTATATTCAACAATACCAAATTCACAACCAAACATCTCCGATTCACCTCAACCACACATCCAAGATACACAATATCAGTAAACACAGGAGATCCGGTAGAAGTTAACACAGACAATTCATAATCTAAAATACACGGAGCAGATACAATACAACATGCAAACCGTGGAGAAATAAAAGAGTGGGTAGACCCCGAGTCAAATAAGATAGATACAGGAACTCCACAAATAGAAAGAGTACCTTCCACAACATTGGTAATGCCACTGGGTCCTGAATAGTCACTGCGAAGGCCTTTATCGGGATAGTAGGATTCTTTCCTTCTAGCCTCGAAGGTAATAGACAGTCTTTAATCTGGTGGCCCTACTATCCACATCTAAAATATGCTCACGATACCTTACTACATGCTTGTCCCAGCTGCATCCTCCCACAGAAAGTACAATCTATAGCCGATACTCTAAAACTAGTCACTGACTGAGTCGGAACGATGCTCTTCCCCTTGTCAACTATCCTAGCCTTCTTGGACAGTCCAGAAGATCCCACATTAGACCCAGTACTAAATCCCGTTCGACTAGCAATCTTCTTTGCATAGAATCTCTCCAGTTTTGTTTCTTTCTCATAGATTGCTACCATATTCAGAATTTTAGCGTAAGTCTGGAGTTTCAAGATTGACAGCGACTTCCTAATGTCATCCAGCAGCCCCTATTGGAACTTTTTTGCCTTTCTCAACTTGTCCTCTACATAGAAGGGCACAAAACGAGATAATTCAGTAAGTTTGGTATCGTACTCCTTCACCGTCATATTTTCTTACCTCAGCCTCATAAACTCCTGCGCCTTCTGGTCTTGGAGGCTGGATGGGAATTATTTCTCCATAAACGTATCATCAAATATTTCCCAAGTGATGGCATCGTCGGGTGCTCCTAACGCCATCTTCTTCATACTCCACCAACTATCTGCTTCATCTTCCAGCTTATATACCGCAAAAGTAACCTTCTCCCGATCGGTACACCAAATCATAGCGAATATCTTCTTTATTTTCTTTAACCAAACATCCACTTCTACCAGATCAGGCTTACCCAAGAATCCCGGTGCTCATTCTGCTATAAATTTGTCATAAGTCATAGGAGCAAATGTGCCGGGGCTGGCTCGGGTGCAGGGATCGGAATCATGTGCCTCTACTCGACAGATTCCACTACATTAGTCATTCTCTCCAACAGATCAATATAAGTAGCCTCTCTATTGTGAAAAATACTGGCACCACCTCGATTATTCCTTCGACCCCTCCTACTAGCCATCCTATAACCCATAGTAAAAGACAAACACAATATTATAACCTCAAGAAATTAGTTAAAGGATCAGATATTCAATAACTTAATGAAATTCAAACCTAGCCCAAGGATCAATTTTCTAAAATTTCTAATTGTCTTAGCTATCCCGACCTATTCCCACAGAAATTTAGTACAAAAATTTAAGCCTATACTTCCACTTTTTGATCGATCAATTCTTAAGGTATCTCATTTCTCTGATACCATTTGTGATGGAACGGTTTTTTTGCCTCAATTAATTCCATCATTTCAGAATAGGAACAGAAGCCCAAATCTCACTTAGGTTCTGGAAAAAAACGGACAGAGTTTTCCCTAAAATCAGGCTAAACGAAAATATAAACCTATATAACAAATTAGTACAAACACACAACTATCTATTTAGACCACAATTTTTTCACAACACATGTTCACAGGATCACAGGTGTCATCTATGGTAGTAATTCAACAATCCTATCAAGTATACTAGAATTCAGACAAGAGATGCCACTAGGACCTATACAGAAACTAGAAGATACATAGCGGAAACAAAACTATAACCTGCAGAAATGTAGTTTCCTTTTCATTACATACATCCCAAACATTTCTATATACTAAAACTATATACAAAATCATATATCAAGGTCAAGTCTTTACATCTAACTGATTCTCCAAAATTGCTTCAAAAATACTTCAGATCTCCATAGTCTTTAAGCTAGGCTCTTGATCACTCCTTCTCGTCTGGTACTAACTTTACAGTCTCATTAGAAGTGAAAATTAATAAATCAGTGAGTTGAGACCCAACAATATACATACAGGTATGCAGTAAAACTTTTATGCAGAATAGAATGTAGTAAAATGGATACAGATGTGTATTGAAGCATAAACGTTATAAAGCAGTGATTTATAGAACTATGACAGAAACATAATGCAGAAGATTACAAAACTGTCGGAAATAGAAACAATCAAGCTTCGAAAATCAGAAATAAGCGTAGGCAAGCTTCGTTAATAACAAATTGGTAAAATAGACTCCAGAAAGCAGAAATTGGTCTTAATTTTATAACTTATAGAAATTTTCTTTTTCTATCAGTATAGGACCCCACCAGTAGATCCTACTAGCAAAGGGAGCAAATCATCGAAGATAGATTGTATTTACCATACATAATCAAAGGCCAAAAATAGAAACAGAAGATCCCTTCCCGTGGAATCGGTACAAGTGTGCCTCTCGAAGGTAGGCCAGGTTTAGAATCTTTTCTCCTGACCGTAATGCCACAAGGAAGGGCGAATCACATATAATTTTATGGATAAAGTTATCCTCGATTACCACCGTAACGTTCTAAGGTATGGCGGAGAACCTAACTTGACTGTATATCAGTCTTGGGTCCTAAATAACGTTATCAGAAATATTTTTCCCTCCTAATTTATAACTGAAAATCATTTTCAGTTTCAGAAGTTAGTTAGAGTTTCGCTAAAACTCTTCAATTAGTCTTAGAATATACAGTAACAGTTCAAACCCTTCAGTTTTATTTCAGAATATACATAAACAGTTATAAACCCTTCAGAATCGGTTCAGAATACACGATAACGGTCTAAAAACCCTTTAGTTTCATTTCAAAATTCCACAGA
Organism: Nepenthes mirabilis; assembly: GCA_025585075.1. Lineage (NCBI taxonomy): Eukaryota > Viridiplantae > Streptophyta > Magnoliopsida > Caryophyllales > Nepenthaceae > Nepenthes > Nepenthes mirabilis. Next base: position 215 of record JAODPA010001488.1, on the reverse strand, counting down.
AATTTATCAGTATAAGCCAATGTAAAATTTTTAGAAACTAATTACACTAGAAGCTTTATCTCAGTACGGATTAACTTTTATACAACATAAATTATCAGTAAAAATTATTAAAATCCATCATTTTTGTACGTAGGGTTTGGTTAAAATTTTCGGATAATAAATGAATACCGAACATATACATTTTCATGAAATCGAAGCCAGATATTCCAATATAT
>JAODPA010001477.1:0-14188 GCA_025585075.1 Nepenthes mirabilis | reverse complement strand
ATGGCAAATCGGTACTTCTAAATGGGCTTCCTTGTATTGAATGCATGTCGCCCCTTCTTCATCCTTTACGTATCTTTACTGTTTGACAGTGATGTATGTTTACACTTGCTGGGCTTTTAGCTCACGCTTACTATCTCTCCTTTCAGATGAGAATGCTATAATACTCGACAAGGCTAAGTGAATTGTAAGAGCGAGATAGGCAACCTAATCTCTTGTACGGAGCTTGAAGACTTAGATTGATTACTCAAAGGACAGGGGATGGTATCTCAGGAATTCCAAAGGTATATTATGTGTATGTGGATGAATAGTTTAGTTTCTTGAATATTATGGTTTCATGCTTCCGCAAGCTACTTATTGAGGTTATTATTTGGGTATCCTTTAGTAGGCATCCTTTCCGAGCCGGCGTTGTACCTAAGTTATGACCTCGGTGCCACCGGAGGTATTGTGATGGCTATGTGATCCTGTGGTTTATTGATATTTATTGTAGATTATTGTACAGGATTAATTACAGGTGTTTGTATCCGATTTACAAACATAAGTCTGCCCAATTTTCTGTAGAGTTTATAATATCAATTATGGGCATTAGTGGATGTAACTATTGACGGAGGGTTATTTAAGAAAATAACCTGGTCCGTCACAGCAACAGGACGGTGGCCGAGTGTGATGCAAAGTTTACGGAGTTGGCTCGGTATGTTCCATACATGGTCAAAGATGAGGAGAGAAAAGTTAGGAAGTTTTTGTAAGGTTTGTGGGATGATATCCACAAGAAGTTGGCAACCCTCAAGATGTCAACCTATGGAGAGGTGTTGGATCGCACTTTGATCCACGAGGAAGAGCTTGAGAAGGAGGAGTACTTCAGGAAGAGAATGCCTAGTAGAGGCAGTCTTTCTACACTCGCCAAGAAATCTCCTGTCGATCCATGTCAGCATTGCGGGAGGTCTCATGGTGACAGGCCTTGTTACAAGGTATTGGGTGTATGTTTCAATTATGGGAAGTCCGGGCACAAGATCAAGGATTTTCCTTATAAGAAGAAAGCTCTTGCCACTAAGTCTGCTATTCTAGGAAAGGTGTTTGCGGTATCTACTAGTGAATATAAGGCATCTGATGCAGTTGTAGAAAGTATTCTTCCTATTTGTGGTGCTTCTGCTTCTGTGATTTTTTATTCTAGATCCACCCACTCTTTCGTTTCACCTCGGTTTGCTTGTCATTTGATATTATCTCCTATTATCCTTGATTATTTGTTGGTTGTGTCGACGCCCACGGGATCTTCTGTTGTGACTGATGTTTCTTACCTTGCGTGTTCTGTTGAGGTGAATGGGTTGCCGTTAGCTGTTAATTTGATCCTTTTGGAGATGCATGATTTTGATATTATTCTGGGTTTAGATTGATTGTCAAGAAATCATGCTATTATTGATTGTTTCCATAAGAAGGTAGACTTCGCAATTTCGGAATGTGATCCCTTTCAGATTTAAAGAATTTGGCAAGTTGAGCTGTGAGATCCCGATCTTGGAACATGATAATTATGGAGTAATTATATGAATAGAAATCATGTTTAGGTCTAAGAATGTGAAAAAATTTCATACCGAAACAAAATGAGGCGAAATGGGCCAAGGGAGTGCAGGGTGCTCAACCACCGCTCGAGCGCCCCTCGAGTGTAAAAATGCAAAAGTTGTGCTCGATGGTGTGCCCGAGGCAAGGTGAGAGTGACCCCCATCCACAAGCAGTGCGCTCGAGTGCTACTTGAGCGCATTTTTATGCAAGCGACAACTCGAGCACTACTTGACTGACACTGGGGAGGCAGTCACATGTAACCGCACGTGACCTCTCCTCCCTTTGTGATTTGAAGGGAATTTGAGCTTTTCTCCTCAAAGCGCGACGGTAGAACAAGAGGAGAAGAGGAGAGGAAGGAGAGAGAAGAGAAAAGGAAGAGGGAAAATCTACTGTCCAGTCCCGATCAGAGTAACGGTAACTATAGATCGAGCTCAAGTAAGTCTACCTTGAACATTATTTTTTATTTTATAACTTTTCTGTATCTCAAAAATGGTATTTATACTTTAAATCCATGGTTCTACATGTTTACTGTAAATAATGCATATTTCTCTTGATTAATCGGATAGATTTTTTGTTTACTAGTATATAATATTAAATGTACCTCTGATTTCATAAAAATACATGTGTTTGGTGTTAGTTTATTGTCCAAAAATTTTGGAGAAACCCTAAGTATGAAAATTGAAGATTTTATGCTTTAATTTCCATAATTTCTTTTTTGTAAAATTTAATATATAACGTGATAATGTTACTGATGTGATTTATATTTGAAAATTTTACACTTATTTATACTACTAAATTTCTAAGGATTTCTAAAGCGAAACTAAAGGGTTTCAAACTATTTTTGTATATTCTGAAGCGAAACTGAAAGATTATAAACTGTTATCGTATATTCTATACCTAACTGAAGAGTTATTGTAAAACTCTGACTGACTTCTCAAACTGAGAAAGGTTTTTCGTTATGAAATAAGAGAAAAAATATTTCTGATACTGTTAATTAAGACCTAGGACTGACGTATAGTTAGGTTAGGTTCTCTAACATACCTTAAAACATTATAGTGGTAATCGAGGATAACTCTATCCACAGAGTTATATGTGGTCCGCTTTTTCTCATAGCGTTAACCTAGAGGGTAGTTACTGTTATTGGTCGGTATTACTGTACTGAATCTCGCGAGAAGGGTGTCCCATGGGAATGGACAATTGTTTCTGACCTTGGATTGTGTGGAGTGAACACAATCTATTCTCGATTATTCGCCCCCTCTACTAGTAGAGTCTACTAGTTGGGTCATTTACTAATAGAAAAGAAATTTTTTATAATTTATACAGTAGAGACCAATTTCTGCTTTTTGAAGCATATTGTACCGATTTATTATTAATGAAGTATGATTAAACTGATTTCTGATTTTCAAAACTTAATTATTATCAAATTATACTTTCTTCACTTTCCATGCACTGTTCTACCCCTAAATATTTCCATACTATAGTTTCTATAAATCACTACTTTATAACATTTATACTTTAATATGTAACCGTATTCGTTTTACTGCATTCTGTTCTACATGAAAATTTTACTGCACGCCTGCATGTCCATTGCTAGGCTTCGCCTTACTATTTTACTATTTTTTCCTCCAGATGAGATGGTAGAGTTAGTACCAGATGAGAAGGAATAATTAAAGCTTAATTTAAAGACCTTGGGAGATTTTTAGTATTTAAAGATCTTGCAAAGAGATAGTTAAATTATAGAGACTTGATTTTTTATATATGGTTTTGTATATGAATCTTATGCATATAGATTCTTGTATATAGAATGTATGCAATGCATGTGATAAAATAGAAATTGTGCTTCCACATGTTTATAGTTCTGCTTCTACTATATGTTTTCTGGATTCTGTACAGGTCCTAGATGGCATCTCAATTCTGAACTGTTAGTATAATCGATAGAAAATATGAAATATAAGCCATAGAGAATTATGTGGCATCTGTGATCCTGTTTCTGAAAGGAGAATTTCAGTTAATAGATAGGATTATGTTATTCTGTATGTTTACAAGTTATATAAGTAGATTTTGTATTTCTGTTTAGCCCAATTTTAGGGGAGACTCTATCCATTTTTTCCTAGAACTTTAGATTGTTAAATGGGCTTAGGTTTTTATTTTTTGTAATGACAGAAAAACACCGAAGACAAAAAAAAATATCAGAGAAATGAGATACCTTAGGAATTGATCGATTAAAAAGTGAAAGCGTAGGCCTAAATTTCTGTAGGGATAGGTCAGGCTAGCTAAGGTAACTAGGATGTTTAGGAAGTTGATCCTTAGGCTAGGTTTGAATTTCATTAGACTACTGATAACCCTTTTCCTTAACGTGATTTCTTGAGGTTTATAATGCTTTGTTTATTCTTGGTTCTAGGATTTAAGATGGCCAGTAGAAGAAATTGAAGGAATAACTGTGGTGGTGCTAGTACTCCCCATGATCGGGAGGCAGCTTATGTGGATTTACTGGAGAAAATGACTAATGTGGTGGAATCTATGGAGCAAAGACATATGGCACCGGTCCCTGCACCTGAGCCAACTCTGGCACATCCGGCTCCGACAGCTTATGATAGATTTATAGCAAAGTGAGCACTAGGATTCTTAGGTAAGTCTGATCCGGCGGAAGCGGATGTGTGGCTTAAAGGATGAAGAAGATATTTATTGTGATTCGGTGTACTAATCAAGAGAAAGTCATCTTCGCAGTATTCAAGTTGGAAGGTGAAGCTGATAGCTAGTGGAGTATAAAAAAGAGGGCGATAGGAGTGCCCGATGGTGCTATCACTTGGAAGATGTTCGAGGATGCATTTATAAAAAAATATTTTCCGTCCAACCTCTAAGATCAAAAAGAGTAGGAGTTCATGAGGTTGAGACAGGAAAATATGATGGTGATGGAGTATGACGCTAAGTTTACTGAGTTGTCCCATTTCTCATCTTTTTATGTGGAGGATAAGTTAAGAAAAGCAAAGAAGTTTCAACAAAGGTTACGGGACGATATTAGGAAGTCATTATCGATCTTGAAGTTCCAGACTTATGCTGATATTCTTGACATGGCGATGATTTATGAGAAGGAAGCGGAGACGAAGAGATTTTTCTCAAAGAGGACAGCTAGCCACGGGGTTTTAGTGCTGGATCGAATGTGAAATCTTCTGGACCGTCTAAAAAGGTGAGGACAGCCAATAAAGGGAAGAGTATCATTCCAGCTTAGTTAGTGACTGGCTCTAAAGCTACAGCTGCTAATTGTGCTTTCTGTGGGAGGAAGCATCCGGGGCAACCATGTCGTAAGGTATCGGGAGTGTACTTTAGATGTGGATAGTAGGGCCACGAGGTGAAAAACTGTCCATTACCTCCGAGGTTAGAAGGAAAGAAGCCTACCGTTTTTGCTAAGGCATTCGCGGTGACTGTTTAGGACCTGGAGGAATTCCCGAATGTTGTGGAAAGTGCCCTCTCTATTTGTGGAGTTTCTGCTTCTATATTATTTGATTCGGGGTCAACCCACTCTTTTATTTCTTCACAGTTTGTATGCTGTATTATATTTATCCCGTATTTTTTGAATTATATATTGTCAGTGTCAACTCCCATTGGATCTTTTGTGATTACTGATATTGTCTATCCTGAATGTGTGGTTGAGGTGAATGAAAAATATTTGATTATGAATTTAGTGTTGTTAAATATGGGTGATTTTGATGTAATTCTTGGGATAGACTAGCTGGGTAAATATCACACCAGTATTGATTGTTTTCTGAAGATGGTTTGTTTTGGTTTTTCTGGGATGAAACCCTTTTTCTTTCAAGGCGTTAAGAAAAAGGAGGTGCCTATATTAATTTCTGCTTTGCATGCCAAACATTTGATAAAAAGTTGGTGTGAAGCTTACCTGGCATATGCCTGCACTACTAGGAGTCATAGTGTACTGGCTATGGATATCCTTGTTATATGTGATTTTGAGGATGTATTCCCGGAGGAATTGCCTATATGACACTAGGAAATTGAGTTTGAGATTGTAGTTAATCCTTAAATTAGCTTGATTTTTAAAGTCCCTTATCGTTTGGCCCCGGTTGAATTGAAGGAATTGAAGTTGCAATTATAGAAACTGTTAGATAAGGGCTTTATCAAACCAAATGTATCTCCTTGGAGAGCACTGGTGTTGTTTGTAAGGAAGAAAGATGGGTCTTTACGGTTATGTGTTGATTATTGTGAGTTAAATAAAATCACGATTAAGAAAAAGTATTTGTTACCACGTATTGACGATTTATTTGATCAATTGTAAACCAGTTGAGGATTAAGCTAGAAGATGCATCTAAGACTGCTTTTTGGACTCGTTATGGCCACTATGAGTTCCTTGTTATACCTTTTAGCCTCACAAATGCCTGTTCATCCGATTCCTCTTATACCTTTTGACCATGATATACCCATATTAACTTAATTGCCTTCTAATTATTATTTCCTTAACTCGGAACCTCACACATTTAATCTAAATTGGAAGAAAAAATTGGCAATTTCTAAAGCTGGAACTTTAGAGAGGGAAGTATATTTACAAAGTATGAACTTTAAAAAAAATTGGGACACACGTGCAAACGAACTTAAAAAGGGTGATCGTCCGGAATACACTTGCAACATTCTGAAATTAAAAACAGATTGTACACTTGCATTAAACCACGAACTAAAAGCAGGGGGTACACTTGCCTGACAGTCGTTCGCCCACCCTTATACACTGGAAGCTTTGTCTCCTTCTCTACTCCTTATTGTTCTTTTTGCCGGTCGCTCACACTTGGTTCCTCGATCGAAGCTGAGTATATACAAAGGAGGGGTTAGGTGGAGTAAGTGGGGGTAAGCTACCTACCTGGTATTTCTTCTCAGAGGTTAGGTGGGAGTAAGTAGTCTAAACTACTCACTTTGGTACTTCTTCTCAGATGACCAACGAGGTGGTTCACTTACTTCATTTAGTTAGGGTTTAGCTGGGTTCTAACTAATTAGTAAAGTTGGTCATTATCTTTAGTTACCCTTAATTTATTCCAGTCAACTCTTTGGTCAGTACTCAGAGTCGGCCATCATTTTACTTCTTTTATTCAAGACCAGTCAACCTTTCTCAAGGTCGGTCAACTCTTTGGTCGGTCAATATTTTGACGCTGGTCGATATCCAGTTAACATCACAATTTTTGGTCAACCCTTACTCAAGCCAGTCAATATTCTAAAACCGGTCAACCTTACAAGTTTCGGTCAACATTTTCTTATCACCTATTCCGGACTTCAAGCAGTCCGGCCTTCTGTGGCACAAACTATTTCGGTTTTAAGTGGCATAAGGCCACTCCGGTATTGAAAGGTATAAGGCCACTTCGGCCTACAGATTTCATTATGCTCTTGGTCTTAATATTTTATTCCGATTTGAAGTCCTCTTTTGATTTCGATATCTCACAATTCTCCCCTACTAAAAATAATTTCATCCTCGAAATTTAGATGGGGTTACATATCTTAAACAAACAAGTGAGGATGCTTGCTTCGGATTTCTTCTTCTCGTTCCCAGATTGCTTCTTCAGGTGAGTGATTCCTTCATAGCACATTTACTAGAGGAACCATCTTCATACGCAGCCTTTGCTCCTTCCAGTCGAGAATTTGTAATGGCTCCTCGACATAGGATAGATCTTTGTTGATTTCTAAGGGTTCGAGTTCAATCACGTGAATAGGGTGATCAACATACTTCCGGAGCATGGATACATAGAACACGTCATGCACTTCCGTCAAACTTGGTGTAGTGCTAATCTGTATGCCACTTCTCCGATCTTTTCTAAAAATCTCAAAAGGGCCAACAAATCGTGGCTTCAATTTTCCTTTCATTCCAAACCATAGCATTCCTTTGGACGGTGAGACCTTCAGAAAGACGAAATCTCCTATCTCAAAGCTTAATTCTTTCCTCCTTCTATCTGCATAACTTTTCTGTCTGCTCTGAGCAACCCTCAAATTACCATGGATCAGTTCAATTTTCTCAGCCGTTTCTTTTACAATTTTGGAACCCAAAATCCTTTTATCTCCGATCTCCTCCCAGTAAATTGGCAACTTGTACTTTCTTCCATATAAAGCCTCGAAAGGTGCCACACCGATACTAGCCTAATAACTGTTATCATAAGCAAATTCTGCCAGCGCTAGGTAAGTATCTCAAGTTCCCTTCATTTCAAGTACAGAAGCCCTTAACATATCCTCAAGAATCTGGATAGTACGCTCAGACTGGCTATTTGTTTGAGGGTGGTAAGCATTACAGAATTTCAATTCAGTCCCCATTTCCTTATGCAAACTCTTCCAAAACCTTGAGATAAAATGGGGGTCTCTATCAAATACAATGGAGGCAGGAATTTCATGTAGTCTCACAATCTCGTTCACATACAGTTGAGCCAATCTATCACGTGAATATGTCGTTTTGATTCCCAATAAGTGGGCTGACTTTGTCAACCGGTCAACTATAATCCAAACGGCATCATGATTCCTAGGAGTCCTCGATAAACCCAATATAAAATCCATGGCAATATCTTCCCATCTTCAGCTCGGAATTGGCATCGGCTGTAACAATCTAGAAGGCTTCCTCCTCTCAGCCTTCAATTGCTAACATACCAGGCATCTCTCCACATAAGCCATGATATTTCTCTTCATATTCCTCCGTTAGAAGGTTTTCTTCAAATCCTGATACATTTTATTCGTCCCCGGGTGGATCGTAAATCGGGACCAGTGAGCCTCCTTCAAAATCTTCTCCTTCAACCCTCTATCATCCGGTACACATAATCAGTCCCTAAACCTCAACACACTATCAGTCTGGACGTTAAAATCACCTCGGGACTCCTTACTCAGATCGCTAATAATATCCATAAGGAACGGATTGTTCACCTACTTCTCTTTAATTTCATTAACTACTTCCGATTGGATCTGAAGATACGACATGAGTATTCTATTACCTTTAGCATAACGTTGGATATCACATTGCTTCAGGTAATCCAACATCTCCATCTGCTTGACCTCCAAGTGTGCCACATAACCCGATCGGCGACTCAATGCATCCGCAGCTACGTTGGCCTATCCCGGCTTATACTGTATTTCACAATCATAATCTTTCAAGAAATCAAGCCATCTCCTTTGTCTCATGTTAAGTTCCTTTTGCAAAAAAAGATATTTTAAACTTTTGTGATCCGAATACATAAGGAACCTCTCACCACACAGATAATGTCTCCAAATTTTTAAAGCAAAGACAACAGCAACAAGCTCGAGGTCATGAGTAGGATAATGCTTCTCATGCACTTTTAGTTGCCTAGATCCATTAGCCACAACTTTACCGTACTGTATTAGTACACATCCCAAGCCTGCTTTGGAGGCGTCACAGTGCATCTCGTATCCTCCTGATCCTTCTGGAATCACCAATACTGGAGCAGTAATCAGGCAATCTTTCAGCTTCTGAAAACTCTGATCACACTCCTTAGTCCATTCAAATTTATCTTTTTTTTCAACAATCGAGTCAGGGGCATAGAAATTTACGAAAAGTTTTCCACAAACCACCGATAGTAACCTGCCATACTCAAAAAGCTTCTAATCTCAGCTACAGAAGTTGGCTTACTCCAATTAGTAACAGCCTCTATTTTCTTTAGATTCGTAGAGATACCACCATCAAAAATCATATGACCCAAGAACGTCACTTTTTCTAGCCAGAACTCACATTTTTCTAACTTAGCATATAACTTCTTCTCACGCAGCACTTGAAGTACTATCCTAAAATGGGTTTCGTGCTCCTCATAGTCCTTAGAATAGATTAGAATATTATCGATAAAAATCATCACAAATTTATCCAAATACTGCCTGAATACTCTATTCATTAGGTCCATAAATACCGCAGGGGCGTTTGTAAGTCCAAAGGGTATAACAAGAAACTCATAGTGGTCGTATCTCATTTGGAAGGCAGTTTTGGCCACATCTTCTGGCTTAATCCTCAACTGATAATAACTATACCTCAAATCGATATTCGAGAACACCCAGGATCCTTGTAATTGATCAAACAAATCATCAACACGCGGCAGGGGATATTTGTTTTTGTTCGTAACTTTGTTTAACTCATGATAATCAACACATAGCCACAATGACTCATCTTTCTTTCTCACAAACAAAACTGGTGCTCCCCAAGGAGACACACTTGGCCTAATAAAGCCTTTGTCCAACAGCTCCTACAATTGCAACCTTAATTCCTTCAACTCAACCGGAGCCATTCTGTAGGGGGTCTTAGAAACTAGACTGACACTGAGAACGACAGCAATCTCAAACTCAATCTCCCGATGCGGGGGCAATCTAGGCAACTCATTAGGAAATATATCCTTAAAATCGTGGACGACGTGGATATCCTTAGCCGGCACCTCATGACTCCCAGTGGTGCAGGCATAAGCCAAGTAAGCCTTACATCCACTTTTTACTAGATGTTTAGCATGTAAAGCCGAGATCATTATCGGCATCTCCTTTTTCTTGATGCCTTGGAAGAAAAAGGTTTCCCTCCCAGGGATACTAAAATAAACCTTCTTCCTAAGACAATCAATGGCGGCATGGTTCTCAACCAGCTAATCCATCCCTAGAATCACGTCAAAACCTCCCATGTTTAGTAACACTAAATCCACCACCAAACATCTCCCATCTACTTCTACCACGCATCCAGGATATATAATATCAGTGACTACGGGGAATTCAGTAGGAGTACATACTGATAATTCATAATTCAATATGTAAGGAGTAGTAATAATATGACATACAAACTGTGGAGAAACAAAAGAGTGCATAGACCTAGAGTTAAACAAGATAGATGCAGGAACACCACAAACAGGAAGAGTACCTTCCACGACATTTGGAGATACTTATGGCTCCTGAATAGCCACTGTAAAGGCCTTAGCCGGGATAGTAGTCTTTCTCTCGTCCAGTTTTGGGCAATCCCTGATCATGTGGCCGTGCTGTCCACATTTGAAACAAGCTCTCATTGCCCTGCGGTACGCCTGCCCTAGATGCACCATTCCACAGGTCGAGCAGTGTGCAATCGAAGCGCTAGAATTAGCTATTGACTGAACCGGCGCAACACTCTTTTCCTTCTCAGTCATCCTCATCTTTTTGGATGACCCAAAAGATCCCCCAGCAGATCCTCCACCAACACCTGCCCAGCTAGCTGCCCTCTTCACGTAGAATTTCTTTATCTCCACCTCTTGTTCGTAAAGCACCGCCGTGTCCAGTATATCGGCATACGTATCAAGCTTTAATGTGGTTAGTTGCTCCCGAATATCATCTCGCAGTCCTTGCTGAAACTTCTTCGCCTTTCTTAATTCGTCTTTCATATAAAAAGGTGAGAATCGGGACAGCTCGGTAAATTTAGCATCATACTCTGTCACCGTCATGCTTCCTTTCCTTAATCTCATAAACTCCATTTCCTTTTGGTCTCGAAGATTGAATGGAAAGTATTTTTTCAAAAAAGCTTCCTCGAATGTATCCCAATTGATCATCCCGTCGGGCATTCCTAGCGCCCTCTTCCTCATGTCCCACTAGCTGTCTACTTCACCCTCCAATTTATACACGGCGAAGGTAACCTTCTCTTGGTCCGTACACCCAATCACTGCAAATATTTTCTTCATCCTCTTAAGCCATCTATCAGCTTCTGCTGGATCGAGTTTCCCCAAAAATCTCGACATCGGCTCCGCCGTGAATTGATCATACATGGTTGGAGCTAGGATGGCCGGAGTTGGCTCAGTCGCAGGAACTGGAGCCATGTGCCTATACTCGATGGATTCTACCGCGATGGTCATTCTTTCTAATAAGTCTATGTAAGCGGCCTCTTGGTCATAAGGTGTATTGCGGTCATTTCTTCTTCCTCTTCCACTAGCTATCCTAAAATCAAGACAGGCACAATATTGTGATCTCAGAAAAAGGGGTACCCTTTAATCCTAATAAAATTGTACTTAGTCTAGAAACCAAGTTTCCTAAGGACTCTAATTGCCTAAGTTATCCTTGGCCTACTTCTTTCAGAAATTCAGTATGAAGATTCAAACCTATACTTCTGCATCTTGATTGATTAATTCTTAAGGCATCTCATCTCTCTGATACCAATTGTGACCGAATAGAGTTTTTTTTTTTGCATTCCGCCAATGATCTCCCGGAACTGACACTAAGTTTTGGTGATCCGGTTCGGGCCGATCGTGCCTTCCAAATCACAGGATCACATATGTCGTCTAGGACTCATACATTCTAGTCATCAAACACATGGCAAAAGTCAATCTATTATTCAATTGAAACATTTATATTCATTCCCATAAAAATTCATTCTTGAATACATATAGTCATTAATGTCTAATCACAAAAGTTTATCAATTCTAACAGATTATTACATTAATTGCTTCTTCGTGGCGGTCATCCAAAAGGTATGCTTCTGATTCCTTACAAACCCTTCAGATAGGCTCTAGTCACTCAGTCTCTTCAGGCATGAGTTCTAAATTTTCATCTGAGGGGAAAAAATATAAAATAATGAGCCAGAGCTTAACAAGGTACATGCAAATTTTTCATAAAATGTTCATACTGTCAACAGTTATAGATACATATACAGGATAATATTTGGCCGAAATCATGCAGAACACTTAGAACGGTTAATGTAGGAAATTGTGTAACATAAATATCATGCGGTAGCATTTGGCCGGACTATACAGAAGTCAATTGGGAAGTCGAAACATATAATATTAGAGCATGAAACAAGGCCGGTTACAGTATAGCTTCTTTTATTTATTGCTTAACAGCAGGGGGCTTTAATCGAGGATAGATTGTGCACATCTCCTCACAATTACAGCAATACCTCATTGTACAAAGCCTCGAGGACGGCTCTCACTTCCTCCTTGTACAAAGCCCCGAGGATGGCTATCATTGCCTCATTGTACAAAGCCTCGAAGATGGCTCTCACTTTCGTTATCCTCAATTATCACCATAAGGTCCTAAGGCATGCCGGAGAACCTTATCTCCCATTGCTAAGGTCCGAACTTATTTGTCTTCTCATAAAGCCGGTTCACATTTTCTTTGTTCATTCCGGACGGCCATATCATAAGCCGGTTTCGAAATCACACTACAAAAACGGTTTCAAATTTATAATATAAATACCGGTTTTAATTATAATATAGGACCGGTTCCGAAATCACAATGCAAATGCCGGTTTCAAATTTACAATACAAATGCTAATTTCAATTATAATACAAGGCCGATTTTAATTAATCTTGGCCGGTTTCAATTTAATATGCAAGGCCAGTTTCAAACTGATATGCAAGGTCGGTTTCAATTATAGATTCCAGTCCGTATTTCATGCGTCACTTCACATTACAAATGCCATTTTAAAATTTCATGCAAGGCTGGTTTCAATATTTCATGTTCTCTTCACAGCCAATTTCGAATTACGTTTCAAATGCTGGTTTCAAATTATGCAAGGCTGATTTCATTATTTACTTAAGCCGATTTCAAATTATATTATAAAGCCGATTTCAACCTTTTTATAAATCAAGGTCAGTTTCTAATTCGGGTAATGCAAGTGACGCACAAGCCGGTCTTTTTTTTCCATTTTCATGTATTCTAGTTTATACATGAGTTTATCAGAAAGCAGAGGATAGAAGGCAGAGAGCATGAATTCAAATTAGGATACAGCTTATCAAACAGTAATTGAATCGGCATGCATTTAATCTAAATTGGAAGGAAAAACTGGTAGTTTTTAAAGCTGAAACTTTGGAGACGGAAGTATATTTGCAAAGCATGAACTTTAAAAGAAATTGGGGCACACGTGCAAACGAACTTAAAAATGGTGATTGTTAGAGACATTTATCTTATTGGCATATTCCGTGACCATATGTATCATTGTTTTGATGTCGGGTTGTGGGTTGTCGGGTTAAAGTTTGTTCGGTCCACTCTCCACACGCTCGAGCCCGCCCAAAGGCCGCCCGCTCGCCTGGTGCTCGCTAGCGGCTCGAGCCTAAAAACCAGAACCTCCCCCGCTCGCTTCATGCTCGATGGCCGCTCGAGCCGAAATCCCAGAATGGGGGCCGCTCACTGCGCGCTCGATCCAGGCTCGAGCGCCCGCAGGGTTTCCCACGAAACCCTACGGCCGCTCGCCGCGCGCTCGAGCCCCGCTCGAGCGGCGGCCCAACGGGCAGAATTTTAAACGCGATTTTTGGCTCCACTATAAATATTGGACTTATAATTTTGAACCCTAGGAATTCTGGAGACCTGATGTGCGTGCCTCTTTGAGAAGAAAAGCCTCTCATGCTTCAACATTGTTGCACATCTTGAGAAAACCAATTACTAGAAGATTGTTCTACATGCTCATAGAAGTTTTCTCACCCACCTTCTTTAATCATTAAAACTTTGCCTTCTACCATCGTTGGAGACGTTGGTTTATTGAAGAAGGAGATCCGTTCGTGATTGGCAATTCAAGTGGTTCGAGGGAAGATTGACGTGAAGATCGGAAGGTGTCCGGTTCCATTGCCGCGGGCAAATCTAAGGAGTTCCTTGGTAGGGATCACGTGTCGGGAGTAAATCGGCTAGGTTAGCGCGTCGTTACCACTCGGGCTGTAAGTTGATTTTCATAGTGCATTGC
>JAODPA010001466.1:0-14188 GCA_025585075.1 Nepenthes mirabilis | reverse complement strand
TAATAATTCAAAATGGATAGCACATATCTATTTATAAGTAAAAAAGACATAAGAAATATAGGTCTAAATAGATGATGGTGAAAAGGTAAGTTGGCTGAAATGGTTACTGAAAGTTTGATACCAAAACTAACTTCCATTACTTCATAGATGTCACTGACATATGGCACGTGACATGTATCCAAGTGTCAATCTAATGTACTGATAAAATCAAAAACCTACAATTAAACATTTTTTGGGTAATCCAAACTACAAAAAAATTAATTGAATGAACTTATTGCAATTGGGTATAGTAGGCGTAGAGATGTTTTTGGATCACCGAATATGAGCTTAGAATTTTGGGCTAGATTTATTTAAGTATGCCGTGCACTTTTAAGAAATTGGGCTTTTATTGAGAGCAGATTCGGTAGATTTATATTTTGGTAACTTACTTTGTCAGATAAATTAATTAGAGCGAAATTAATTGGATGATTATCTGGTAGGGATCTCGACTGATTTGGGAGTGCCTAAGGGAGGTAGAATACTTGCTTAAATTAACGGATCAATTACCCAGTAACAATCCAAATTAGGGATCCAGATTTTCAGAATAAATTGGAGACTCTAAACTGGAAAAAATCAGCTTATGTCTCGACTGAATTGGTCATATAAGGATAGGATTTAAATATAAAATTTGAAATATATTAGGGGGCCAAATCCTTAGAGATTAATTAAAGAAAACAATTGAAATAGCTGTTGGCAGTAAAAGACCAGTATTTTAGCAAGGATATGTAAAAACCTTGAACCTGGAAAGTGAGTTGTCACAGGAATGAATAGAGGCATTTAAGACAGGATTATAATTCAAATTTGGAGGAAATAATTATTCAAAATTTGATTGAAATACGGGATGGAATTTAACCACCTAGCCGGCCATTTAGTGTAGTTATTTAGGAAGCTACTTTCTTGGCACCTGAAATGGGAACCGCTCGGCTGTTCTAAGGAGGCTAGGGTTTGTATTAATTATATTCAGAATTCCAGTTAGAAACACGTCAATTGGAGGGAAATAACTAACCCTGGGTTAGCCCATTTTTAAACCCTAGATTCCATAGGGTTTCCATACTCCTCTGGTTACACAACATAAGAGTGAAGAGAGTTGGATGAAATTTTCGGAGAGGTTACCGTGTGATCTAAGGAGGAGAACTGAGATGGTAGAACTATTTTATTTTGATAATATAATATATTGTTCTATATAATGGTAGTATAGACTTATATATAAGTTGTACTCTTGTTTATACGTGGTTAAAGTAGAGATCTTTTATATGATGTTTATGTGTTGTTCGAATGCCAACCAGTTGCTGAGGAGATCCCTGAATCTCGATGATTTCAATGTGTTTTAATGATGCATGATGTAATTGTAGGTTGTTATACGACTTTAGGGATATGATTAAATAGTTTCTATGAGTTGTAGTTTCGTTTTAATAGAATTATAACTCAAATTTGAGTGTCGGTTGAGTACAGATCGAATGTTGGAGACAACATTTGATCATCAAAGTATAGTGTTAAGAATGGGAGTTGAGTCACTGGTGTTGAGGCATAGTATTCTGATTGTCAAGTTTTGATAGCTCTAGAAGATTTTAGTTGGCCTCAATGAGAGATCACTATGCAGATTATTAGATACTCAAGTTGATTTTTTTATTCTTTCTTTTTGTAAGTTCTTTGGCATTGCATTTGATTATGTTGAGTATGTTTTATTGGTATTATATAGTTAAATAAATGAAAGTGTACGAAGATTATAAGATATCTAAGCGAATCAGAGTTAATAAAATATTAACATAGTTTGTACATTTTTTTTATACCTATTTCACATTAAAGGTTTGAGGACTTTTATATTTGTGAAAATATGCTTATAGCCATATGAATATCGTAGAGTGATATCACAAGATATTGGCGAGAGACATTAGGTTAGACATGTGTGATACTATGGGTGCTAAGGATTCTCATGCCACTAGATCGTGGAGAAAAGTCTTTGATGGGTAAGGGTGGTTGCATATTAAACAGTGAATGTTGGAATCTTATATGACTTATTTAGTCGATGGAGGCATATTAACGTTGGTTTTTAATTTACAATATTAGAATAAGATCCAAAGCAATTCATATAAGTGATATTTTAATGAGTGTTGAGAACTCTCTTGTTTGGGATTTGAAGAAATCTATGTGATTATTTATATTTAGATTTAGTGGAATCTACTTGTTAATAATTCCCTAGGATTGAGTTGCATCATAAAATTCTTAAGAGTTATACCATTATTGTATATTATGTTTTGTTGTTTATTTTTATATAGCTTTGACTTGTGGTCAAAATTACTTGATTAGTATTTAACTCATTATTACTATTTTTTGTTTTAGAATAGCATAGGTAGCAGCAATAAGTTGACTTTAGAGTTAGTGTGAGAGTTACAGAGTTGGCAGTAGTCAGAGATCCTAGCTAGAGTATTAGATATTTATGTTGACACTTATTCTAATATAAATTATTTTATATTAGTTTTTAGAGCTATTTTGTTTATAATTTTGAGTTTATTTAGCTGATTTTAGACATTAGTGGTTTCATTTATCATTTATTCAATGACGTTGATAGTGTTTTTATGAGATTGATGCTTTTTCTACGTGAGTGATTTGTGCAACGGCCTTGGGCTGGGTTAGGGACACAACATCATTAGTATGAAAGAGAAAATGTTATACGTGAATACTTAAAAATTCTAAGAATTGTTAATAATGAGGATATTAGGTTGTTTGATGAGAACTAGGAACTTAAATTTATTTCTAAGTATTTCTAAGTTTGAATAGAGTATTATGTGTGTAGAGGCTTAGGATTTGTTTTAAATTTTGTCTAATTATTTTGTGTAGCTTTGTCTAACGCAGCTAGTTACCAAATTATTGATTCTTTTCGAGGCTCAGGTGGGCATGGAGTGATAGATTTAGCTTCAATCTTTAGTGCCTTGTACCAGTTGATGAGACATGAGTTGCGCGGTGGGAGCATAAGTCTTAGAGCTAGCGTCCAAGAGATGTAACTTGTTCAGAGACTCCATAGACCAAAGACTTTCGGGGTTGTTGAGAGATCCAAAACAATTACAGTAGACTAATAGATTGAGAGGATTGAGAAGACCTTCGTTGTTATTGAGTGTCCTTCCGAGAATCGTGTTAGGTTTGCTACATGCCTACTTGTTGAAGATTGAATACTGGTGGAGCACCCAATTGATAGAGCTTGGACCTGATGCATATTCATTTATGTTGGAGGCCTTTTGTTATAGGTTCAATGATAAATACTTTCTAAAAAGTATGAGGACCGTGAAGGGGAAAGAGTTTTTCTAGCTTTAGTAGGGCTTGATGACAACATCTTAATGCAAGCCAATATTTATGGTGCTTTCACGCTACACTCATACTTTGTTGCGAAAGGTGTCCAAAAGGTAGAGAGATTTCTGCAGGGACTATTGTACTCCATTTTCTACGGCTTAGCTCCTTTCGAGCTAGAGGATTTTAAAGCTCTTTTTCGAAGGGCTTTGTTGATTTAGCAGGAATTGGGGAGTAAGACCCTAATTTCTATACTTGGTGATGGTGATATTGCCAGACCTCCTTTAAGTCATGGAAAGAAGAGAAAGACATGCTAAAAATGTGGTAAGATAGGGCATTTGTCTAGATGCTACTGTTCCAAGTAGTAGATGCTCTCGACATAGTCAAGGATTGTGACCACTACTCTGACACTAGAAACACTACATGCAATACCTTTATTCGGTGGATGGCCTCGACAACTCACTTTAATTATGCGAAAGTTGAACACTTTGTGCATGATTATTGTGGGCCCAAAAATTTTGCTTCATTGTTACAGTCGAGGAACCAGGTCTAGACTAATGTGTGCGCACTCATAGAGCAGGACATTGAGGCATCTCTGACAGTCATAGAAGGAATTATTCATATTTCTTCTTTGCCTATGCATTTATTGATTGATTCTAATTCAACATACTCTTTTGTGGGGCTGTATTTTGCTACGAGTCATAGAGTGAGAGCTGCACCCTTATACTTTGTTATATCTACATTGACTCTAGTAGATGAGAAGGTCCAGTTGTGGGCGATGTATCCTCGTTGTATAGTTAGAGTTGGATGATCATCACTTGAAAGTTGATTTAAATCCATTGGGGATGTTTAGCTTTGAAATTATTCTTGGGGATTGATTAGCTAGCTACCTACCAAACCTGTGTTTATTGTTTTCAAAAAATTATGAGTTTTTATATCCTTGGAGTCACATAGTTTGAATTCCATAGTATTATGAGTCATGCAATGACTCCGATGGTTTTGATACTTTTAAGCATGCCTTCTTATACATGGCGGGTGCCAGGGCTTCATCATATTTGTGTCTATGATGGCGTTGAGTGAGTATAGAGGATATTGCCATCATCCTAGAGTTTGTAGACGTTTTTTCAAAGGAGCCACGAAAAATACCTCTAGAGTGAGAGATTGAATTTCAATAGTCGTATTATTTGGGATTGTATCAATTTCAGAGGCATCATATCAGATGGCTTCTATTGTGTTGAAGAAGTTGAAGATTCAGTTGTAGGACAAAATATCAAGCCTAGCATCTTTCCATGGGGAGCATGAGCTCTTTCCATCAAGAATAAAAATTGATCCATGTGTCTATGCACTGACTATCAGGAGTTTAAAAAGGTTACAATAAGAATTCTTGTCCATTGCCCCAGATTGAAGACTTATTTGATCGACTACAAGCGGCAAGTGTGTTTTCAAAGATTCATCCATGATCGAATTGTCATCAACTGAGAATTAAGGAAAGTGATGTCCAGAGATGACTTTTTGCTTAATATATGGGCATTATGAGTTTTCAGTGATGTCCTTTGGACTGATGAATGCACCTGTTATATTCATGGATATGATGAAGTGGGTGTTCAGACTCTTTCTTGATGTATTTATGATCGTATTTATTGATCATATATTAATCTACTCTAAGAATGTTGTTGAACATGATGAGCATCTAAGGATTGTCTCGAAAAACTTATGGGAATAGCGCTTATAAGCTATGTTAAAAATGTGCAAATTTTGGCTAAAGAAGGTTGCATTTTTTAGAACATTATTTTTGGAGATGCTATGCCTGTGTACCCGTCCAAGGTGGTGGTAATGTTTGATTAGGCTCATCTAACCAATCAAATTGAAGTAGTTTTCTTAGCTTAGCCATATACTACAGGAGATAATAAAGGGATTTTTTTTAATATAAATCATTCCATTGACTAACTTGATGAAGAAGGACGCCAAGTATATTTGGTTTGATGCTTGGTAGAAGAGCTTATGAGAGTTGAAGTAGAGATTGATATTAGTGCCAATGTTGATGATTTCATAGGGCGTAGGTGGATATGTGGAGTACTACGATGCTTCATTGAAGAGCCTAAGTTGTGTATTGAAGCAAGATGGGAAGATGATTGCGCATAGATCTTGATAACTAAAGATCTACAAGACAATATATCTGTCCCATTACTTAGAGTTGGCCACAACCATGTTTGTATTAAAGTTATGGATATGTTATTTGTGGGGAGGGGTTTATCATCTACATAGATTATAAAATGTTGAAATACTTATTCTCACAAAAGGTGCTTAATATACAACAAAGATGTTTGGTGGACATTCCAAAAGATTAAGATGGCTAGATGTTGTATTAACCTAGCAAGGTGAATATGGTGGCTAGCACTCTCAAATGGCCCATTGTATGGCTTAGATACGAACCTATCAACGTAGACAAGCTTGTCGACCTTGAGGTAGCATTGGGCTCGTACCCTTATGTGGTATTAGTTGTCCTAAATTTTCTTGTAATAGACTTACCTTTAGTTTACAATGCTATACTAGGCAAGTTTTGTCTAATAACATTCAACACTGTCACTTCCACCTAACATCTAAAAATGACATTCAAAACATTTTATGGGATAGGTGAGGTAAGAGGATAATAAGGCACATGTAGAAATTGCTACCTTATCCATCTTTTGGATCAAGCATTGTCTGCTCCCATTGGGGAGTTTGACTTACATGATGAGGTAACCTTGCATCAAAGAATGTCCAGTGAGATGTCATTTTAATGCCCATTAGACCTTTAAAAACTATAAAATATACCTTGATAGGACCCTCCTTTGAACCAAATTTGAAGTGAGAACTTAATATTTCTTCTGAGACAATCACAATACCTTTACCTAAATATCGGTTGACATGCCTTGAGTGCCATCTATGAGGATGGATTGCAAATCAAGCATCATCCTAGTATATAAGAAAGTTAAAAAAGGCGGAGCTTCTAAATAGAAAATTTAAATGCCATGAAAGAGTGAGTCAAGAAACTCATAGACGCCATCTTCATCCATGAGGTAAAGTATCTTAATCGGTTTTCAAGCGTGGCGCTAGTTAATAAATACAATAGAAAATGGTGGATACATATCAATTTGATAAATATGAATGAAGCATATCTGAAGGATAGTTTTTTTATCTCACAGATAGATCAGTTGGTAGACTCTTTGTTAGGCCATCTAAAGTTCCATTACATTTGGAAAATATTTGCTCATTCAACACTTACAAAATCATCTTCATACTTGGACCTCAAGGCAACCCTGAGGAGTAAATTGCCTTCTCCTTGATAAGCCACTTGACTTGAGTCCTTGAGTCCTTGCCTTCATGGAAGTACCATCGTTCCTTAGCCAGAAGGAGCTATCATCCTAAGGGAACTGCTTCCTGACCAGCTCCATGAATGGCTTGGCACCCTCTTAATGCTTGAAATATCAATCTTATGGCTTGGTTTAAAAGAGTAGGTAACATTCTATCTCCCTTTCTTGGATCAAGCTTGTACCAACTTAGGCATTCCAAAAGGTTTCCTTTGAAACAAACTGGGTTTCTCCACACTTTTTTTTATGGCATGCATGACTCGACTATTAATATTCAGATTGAGCCATAACTTGGTTTGTCATTGTTATGGATAAACCCTCAGTATAGGTACTTTATTAGTATTATATGTGAAAATAATTAACTAAATCCTTAATCCAAAGATTCTTTTTTGTAATTCTATCCGCTACTTTTCTCCATTGCTCAAGGCACAACCTTCCCTAGGAAGAATATAAACACAATATCATTCTTTCACTACTTGTGTGAGGAATCCAGGTATTTCTTCCGAAATATCAAGAGGATTCATGCCCCTTAAATGTTGTGCCCATCCTTAATAAAGCGGCCGCTTAGATGAAAGAGATGGTTGCCATCAAGATGCTCAATGATGGGATCAAGTGTCAACCAACAAGGGATAGTATGTTACGATCTTATCTGAGGCACCCTCTGCCTAGAACTAATCGCAAACTATGGCACCTGTCCAGAGGCACCATCCCCGGTCTCATCCCTCAGAGGATTGGATTAGCATGGAGGTCTATCCACACCTTTAATAATAAAGTCCACTCAGGTGCAAACCAGACTTGAGACATCACTCAAAATGTGTAAGCCTCTGTCACGATTAACCATTGAGGCACAATCTAATAAAATAATGGCCTATGCTAGCAACGTCCCCTGCTGCACAACACAATCTTAGTGGGCATCCACTAATCATAATAATCTCCAGATCTTGTTTTGTGTCACGGACTAGCGTCAAACACTGAGATACAAGAAAGGATTCAAAGGATAGAGTAGATGGTCTTCAAAGAAGCAGGGCAATCCAATGGAATCAATTCTGAGGCATGACTCCTTTCACCAATGCCATTCCAAAGTGCCTCCTATAGGAGAAATTCTGAGTGTCTTATTTGGATTCCTGTGGTAGTTTCTTTGATTTCAGGACCATCTCAACTATATTAGTGACGCATCTTATGTCAATGTTATAAGGTCCCAAACTTTCTTGTTTGAATTTGTGAGGAGATAAATCAATAATACACAACAGACAATAAAAATTATAAATAATAAGACATATAAAATTTTACATGAAAAATTCTTTTTAAAATGAGGAAAAAATTACTAAACTATACGTTCAAAAAATAAGCGGTAAGTTTTAGTTACAAAAACCTCTAACAAATATAAAGACATAATACCTTATAATTATAAGCCCAAGTAATAATGAATATAAAATAAAAGAGAAGAAATATTACTAATAAAATATTTTTTACAATGATAAGAATAGCGTACCCATGGTTGGTGAAGAATGAATATGATTCGGGATTTAAATGAATGAGCAAACCTTATTTTCTCTTCTTTCTTTCTCTTTCTTTTCTTTTTCTCACAGTGATAACACTCAATAATTCTAAAATTGCATCAGGATGATTTTATATGAGGAATGACACATAACTGCCCCTCAGATATATCTCAAGCACTGGACACTTTGGACAAAATATGCATGTGCACTTCTTATGTGCACATTGGGCGCCTCTATTCTAAAAAGAATGTGCACATGTTTGAATTAGACGCCTGTTATTACCAATTAATAATTTCCTTTGATCGAGTTAAAACTCATGCGTTATCATGCATGCCACCAAATAATAGACCAAATGGGTAAGGGACTGACAAGAAAGTGAACCAAAATCCAATAAATTTTTCCTCGTGACCTTATGTAGGCCATCACCATCCCAATTATAATTCAGTAAATTTTAAACTTTCCTCTTTGTATCAGTTTAGCTATCATATCAGACCCATTCTCTTTAGTATAAACTTTATCAAGTGCTGGTAACTTCAAATCAACAACATTCCTCACCCAACAATATCGATTATCAATATGCTTTAGTCAGGAGGGAAATTATAAGTTCCTACAGAGATAAATGACACTTTAATTGTCATAAAATAGCACATATCACTCTTACTTGAAGCTAAATTTCTAGATAATTTTTTTTTCATTCACAATATTTCCTTTCTTGCCTCCTTCATTGCAATAAATTTTGTTTTTGTGGTAGAGAGAGAAATACTTTTTTGCAATTTGGATTGCCATAATATAGCTCATCATATAAACATAAATAGATAACCCAATATGGACTTCCATAAGTTAATATCACCAACTATGTTTGCATTCGTGTATCCAACTAGAAGCATCTTACCATTTTAAAAATACAAACATATCTTGAAAGTTACTTGGAGATATCTTAATATCCATTTTATTATGGACCAACATTTCTTTCTGTGGTTGGAAAAGAATTACTGACTATTTCAACTGCATGAGCTATATCTAGTCTTACATACATCATTATATACATCAATCTACCCATGATTGAAGAGTAAGGGACGTGTCTCATACTTGCCTTTTCTTTATTCGTAGAGGGACACTTCCAAGTTCCTAACTTAAAGTAATTGGTTAATGGAGTGCTTATTGGTTTGGGCTACTTTATGTTGAATCAATGAAGCACATTTTTAATGTAACTCTTTTTGGACATCTATAGCTTTTTGATTTCTGTTTGCGAAATATTATTATATCAGGACTTTACTTTGTTGGCCTTAAATCATTCATAGTGGAAGATTTTTGAAATTGTTGTTTCAATTTTGTGATCTGGGAGGCATTCCATCCCATAATAAGTATGCCGTCCATATAGAGTAGGAGAATGACGAAATTATCTTTCAAATACCTTTGGATAAAGACACATTGATTTGAAGTAGTCTTTTAGTAGCTTTCAACTATAAATTTAAACTTCTTGTACCACTGTCTGGGGGTTGACTTTAGCCAGTAAAGGCTTTTCTTGAAATGGCATACTCGATACTCTTTCCCCTCAACTCAGATCTCTCCAACTATTCCATAACTTCCTCATGATCACTATGGAGAAAGGTTATCCACACATCTAGTTATTCAATTTCTAGATCAAGAATCATAGCCAATCTGAGAGATATCCTCATAAAAGAGATCTTGACAATTAGAGCAAAAGTTTCCTCAAAGTTGACGCCCTTCTATTGATTAAACCCATTTGCAACAAATCTCGCTTTGTATCTCAGTTATGGGTTATTCTCTTCAGTCTTCAAATGAAAAACCCATTTGTCATTCAAAGCTCATTTACCATTTGGCAACTTTGTTAGCTTGAAAGAATGGTCGTAAGGATTTTATATCATCTTATATGGCTTTCATCTACTCCTTCTTGTACCCATCCTCCACTCCTTCTTATACCCATCCTCCATTGTTTTATCAAAACTTTTAAATTCTCAACCATTAGTAAATAACACATATTCATCAGCCTATAAGTGGGCTGAGGGTCTTTGATTTCTTATGGATCATTAGAGTGGGATGATCTCAATCGGTCCGGGAATATCCTGAGTATCATCATCCACATTAGTATCATTCACTCCATCAAGGATGGGAGTCTCATGATTTTCTTTGCTTTCAAAATTTCCTTAATCATCAATTTCATCTTGAATTGGTATTAGTGTCAAAGTTTTAGGTTTATATCGCAAAATCGATTGTTGTCATTTTCAAAGATTATGTTCTCTGTTTTGTCAATATCCTCAGTAGTCTCATCTTTTATGAATATTACATCCGTTGACTTTATAAACTTCTTCTCTATTAGATTGTAGAACTGATAGTCAAATTTATTTTTCCCATACTTGAGAAAGATATATTATCTTGTTTTCGACTCAAGCTTGGATCTTTTGTCTTTTGGAATATGGATGAAGGATTTGCATCTAAATACGTACAAGTGGTCATAAAAGATCTCCTTTTCAGACTACATTCTCTTCAGTACATTGCCATTTAGTGGGCCACTTGGTGAGTGGTTGATTATGTGGGCCATGGCATTCAATGCTTCCTTTCAAAACGAACCGGGCAGCTTAGCCATAGAAAACACACAACGAACTTTCTCGGTTAGCATTCTATTCATCATTTCGGCCACACCATTTATCAGTATTGTCTTTAGTGGAATATTTTGATATTGAATTCCTTGTGATTGACAATATGCATTAAATGCTTTGATGTATTCTCCTCTGTTGTCATTCCATATATACTTTAACTTTTTTCTTATGTGTCTCTCAACCAAGCTATGAAATTGTTTAAAGGCGTTAAGAGCTTGATTCTTCCACTTCAAGGGATATACCCATAATTTTTTTGAACAAATATTAACAAATGTGATGAAATAAAGTACTCCTTCGAGTGTCTTTACTTTAAGAGGTTTGCATATGTTAGTTTGAATTAGTTCAAGAAGATTCATCTTCCTTATGGATCAGTTTCTATAAAATAAAACTCTTCGTTGTTTCCCTACCAAATAATGAGTACAAGTTCTCAACTTCACTTCCTTAACATCCCAAAAGAAATTGTTATGAGCTAGGCAATTTAGCCCCCTTTTTGCTCATGTGGCCTAAGTGTCTATGCCTCAAGTTTAAAGACTCGTTACTCATAGCAACATGTATATCTTATGCTATAACTAAGGTGGTTTGCAATATATACATGTTGGAAAAACTTCTTTCCTTGAGTCGTTACTAGAGATCCTCTAATTAGCTTACACATCTCTTCACAAAAGGTATTGCAAAACTCCTCATTGTCAAGTTTGCCCGCTGAAATAATATTTAGTTGAATATTCAGGATGTGTCGTACATCCCTTAATAGTAATTTGGTTTTGTTACTCATTGTCAAACACACATCACCACAATCTATTATTCGGGATATATCTTCATTTTCCATCTTCAATACTCTGAAATCATCGAGAGTATAAGATATGAAGAATTTCTTTCTTGAAGTAACATGGAGTAATGCACCGCTGTTGATCACCCGATTTGTTTCGTGATCCACAAAGTTAATTGCTCTTTATTCTTTGCAAACTAGAAGAAGATCGGGTTTGATAATAATTGAGACTTCGTCCTCATCTTAAGACTTCTCAACCTTTTTATTGCTCCCATCTGCATTTTCATATTTTTATTTATAATAATACTTTTTGATGTGACCTTTTTTTCATAGTGATGGTTTTTGAAATTTTGATATCTCAATCATGACTTGCTTTGACTCTTCTAACCAGATTTTGGGTCTTGACCTTTGTTTCTTCCTTATCACTCTAAGACTAGTACTTTGGAGTGTGAGGAAGTAGAGTCTTGTGATTTTCTCCTCATCTCCTCATTTAACACAATATTCTATGCTATCTCTAGGGTTGCCATACCATTAGGAGCGGTATTAGCGATGGTAATCTATGACTTTTTATGAATTTAGTAGTGTGGTAAACAATTATAAGCTTAGCAACTTATTATTAAATTTGATACCCTACCACTCAACTGATTAACGCCCCTTTAAAACTTATTTAGCTGGTCAGTAATAGAAGTATTTTCTTTGTATCTCATTTGTATAAATTTTATTAAGTAATATAATTTATTGTTATTGATATTCGAAGCATAAAGTGTATTAAGTTTCTCATATAATGTTTTTACATGTGTTTCATTTTGAATGCGATTGTAGACATCATCATCAGCTAATTGCTAAATGTAACAACAAACTTGTACATATTCAAATGCTCATTATTCATCCGATTTGATTGAGGCTTTTAGGTAACAAATATCGAAAAATATATTGTTTTAACAAATAACGAGTCCTTTATCTTACTCCTCCAAATATCATAATTTGGGTCATTTAAATAAATTATTTTATTTTTTCCTCCATCTGTTCAAATAAGTTTTAATACGATAACAACCAGTCTCTGATATTACTTATTTGATTTTGAACCCTTCTTTCTAAATTTGTGAGGAAATGAATTAATAATGTAGAATAAGAAATACCAATTACATATAATGAGACATATAAAGTTTTACATGGAAAATTCCTTTCGAAATGAGGAAAAAAATCATAAGACTACAAATTCGAATAATTTTATTAAGCGATGAGTTTTGGTTACAAAAAATTTTCAATAAATATAAGGACATAATATCTTATAATAATAAGTTCGATTAATAATGAATAAATGACAAATAGAAGAAATATGATTAGTAAAATATTCTTTATAACGATAAGAATAATACATCAATGGTCAACAGAAAAGAAAATATTATTCAAGACTTAAATGGATAAGCAAATATTCCTGTTATCTCTTTTCTTTTTCTCACTGTGTCGGTGTTCATTAACTGAAAATTGTAAAAGGAATAACTATAAAGTCACATCAGGATGGTTTTATATTAGGAATGGTGTAAAAGCACCTATTAGGCATGAACTAAGTGTGAGCCTACTGTGCGAATGGTGCACAAGCACCCTTCAAAGGTACCTTAGGCACTGAATACTCTTTACAAAATATACATGTGCCCATCTTTGACGTACATCGGGAACCTTTGTTCTGAATTGAATGTGCATGTGTGCCTCTTAGGTGCACATCAAGTGCCTCCATTTTGGTTAAAATGGGAGGAATTTGTTTGGATCAGGTACGCCATTTAATAATTTTGTTAGATCAAGCCAAGACTTGTGCGTTATTGTGCATGACACTAGATAATATATCAAATGAGAATATGACTTATAAGGGAGTGACTGAAACCTTATCAAATATTTCGTGATGACACTCAAGGGAGATGTATGCACTTGATTCTACCAACTTTGACATCGCAGTATGAGCTCCTTCAAGGGGCTTTCTAGCTTTTAGAATTTGAAATGTGTGCAGAAGTGTGCTGTAGATGAGGTGCTTCGTTTGGTTGCTTATATAATGAGTCTGATATGTAAAAACTGAACTGAGAAAGTAAATCTCCGGCAGTTTACAGAACATGAACATGGGCGATTGGGTGAATAACAGAGTAGCACCACCCTATGAATAATCAACTCTTTTGAGATATTTGAATTTTTTTGATACAATGCAAATGAAATGACAGAAAAAAAGGTGGGGGGGGGGGGTTGGGAGGTGGTGTATATAGAACAAAGCAGAAATAATAGAAACAATATCATCCAGGGGGGTTGGGAGGTGGTGTATATAGAACAAAGCAGAAATAATAGAAACAATATCATCCAATACCCCTCAACCAGTGCTCAATCCCTCTCTGTAGACCATACGGAGCACCCAAATTTGGGTCTTTTCTATTGAAATTGTAATATCATAGTGTTTTAATTCAAATTGATTGAACTCTCAACCTGAGGAGGTTATTGATAAAGATAATTAATACTCTATTAATTACAAGTGAATTTAGGATAATTTTACATTGAGATCAATCGGATTTGTGGGAGTATTAGAAGGATAATTTGATATTTTTTTACTGTTAGTCACAAATTATTTTCAAATGACGATAAATAATAATT
>JAODPA010001455.1:0-14189 GCA_025585075.1 Nepenthes mirabilis | reverse complement strand
AAATTGATTAAATAATTATAATCCTATTAGTCTATTACAATATTTGTTTCAAGTTCACTGCATTTTCATACTTCTTTTATTTTGATATTCAATGGTGATGCGTCACTAGATCTAAATTTTAAACAGATTCGGATTAACTTGATCGTCTGAATTCGACTATATTCACCGAGTCTGAGCCCTACATACCACTACAACAAACGAGAGGTCAGGTGTCGGCGGAGGTTGTCCTACCGAAAATATTTCAACGTTCAAGTCAGTAATTGGTTTTTGAATTTTTAATAAGGTAAAGGGGAATGTATGCAATGAGAAGATAAAGAGTGTTGTAATGAGGATTTTGCTCTCGACGCGAGAGGCTTTCTGTGGCTCATGAGCAGCATTGTCTCTTGGCC
Organism: Nepenthes mirabilis; assembly: GCA_025585075.1. Lineage (NCBI taxonomy): Eukaryota > Viridiplantae > Streptophyta > Magnoliopsida > Caryophyllales > Nepenthaceae > Nepenthes > Nepenthes mirabilis. The sequence goes on along the minus strand of JAODPA010001455.1, from coordinate 13,800 downwards.
CTGTGTTTGCTAGGAATGTAGTGAGAGAGAAAGAGTGGGAGTTTTGTAAGCACAGGAGCTTTCAGAATTATCATAGCACTGTGTGAGCTTAAGGGAGCATTTTTAGCAGAGAAGTGAACGTCCTCTGAAGTGAAGACTTCATAGGCTTTTATAGATGAGATGCCGGGTGACTTTCCTTAGATAGGAAGGTTTGATTCCTACGTTCTGTTGGGATTGCTTCCTTTCCTGGTATGGAACTTTAATGGCAGTAATGGCTCTAGGGATTGATTGCCTTCATTTTACGTTTTATAACTGTTAGGGTTTGCTACAAATAGGAAGAAAGAATTTGGCACTTTCCTCATGGAACATGTGCTAAATCTATTGATGACGTTATAGTAGAGATTAACTTCTGGGAAGGCGTGAAATCAGGAAAGAGAGTTGTTACTGGTAGTGTACGGAGGTGTGGGCCCAATTCGGTCTAGCCCACATGAGGTTTGCTCTTAGGCCGGCCTACTGTGGTACTTTCGGTCAACAGAGATGTTGATCGTCTCTGAGAGTCTGTTGTCCACCCAACTTAGCCTTTCCTCTGATCAATGGTTGGCGTTGACCGTCCAGACAAATATATGGGCCATTGTGGATTTGGATCATTCCTCTTTCTTAGGGCAGCGCATTATGGGTGTACTCATCACTAGCACCCTATATTGGTTGTCTAAATTCTGACCTCCAACATGTTCATCATGGACGTGTCTGGCTGGCGTCCGTCAAGATCTACTCGACTAGTGGCGGAAGCGTTGACCGAAATTGTTGACCATCTAGGACAAAGCCTAGAGAACTTTTGGACGAAGAGTTGACCGGACTCAATGACCACCTAGACCAAAGTCCGGAGAACTGTTGAAGAAAATATTGACCGAATTTGTTAACTGTTCACGCCAAAGTCTGGAGAACTAATGAAGGGAATACTGATCGGATTCGTTGACTGTCTAGGCAAAAATTCGGAGAACCTGTGGGAGTTGGAACAACGCACCATCCTCAACCAGCCTGCCAGTCGAAAAGGTGGTCACGTATCTATATGCGGTAAATTCAAGATCCTGGTAACTAATGTACGAGAGGATCTGATTCGACCGCGCTCGTTCAGGAAATGACACTTGGCAGCAATAATGGCATGCGTTTATGAGACGGTTAATGTGCTCGGCGTTCACACTGCCCTTTAAGTTGTCCGTCTATTTTATTTTTTAATTTTCCACACTTTCCTTCATTTTCCTCCAGAAAACCCTAAGTGTTGTGCTAACTTTCTGCTTGCATCCATTCCTATGGCTTCCGTTACTAAAATTGCTTTAGTCCTTAGGGAAGCTAACGTGAAGGAGTTATACATAGAGTACAACATCCTGAAGGAGATTGCCTTTCAAGTCCCTGCCAAGGAAGATAGGGTGGCTCACAACCTGAGGGGTTCGTTACTATTTACGAGCTCCACTTGAGGAGTGGCCTGCGTGTTTCAGTCCCTGATGAGTTGCTAGAGATTTTCACAAATCTTCAGGTTCCTATCGCACAATTCCACGTGAATACCGTGTGGTACTTATATTCCCTCTGCATATTTTTTTGTCAGCATTCAAGATGGCTGACGGTGGCGACGGTTAGAGTGCTCTTCAAGTTCAACCAGGGTGCGGAGTGGATCTCCCTGGTCCCATGCGGCGATCTCCAAGTCAGTATAGCCATATATGATTCCTTGAAGAATTGGAAGAATTGATTCTTTTTTATTTATGTGGGTAAGTCCTGGCCGTTGGCCAGGGAGTGAGGTAAGGTGCCTGAGATTTACATTGGGACTCCTTCTGATGAGGAGATGGGGTCCTTGGAGTCGCTATTCAAGTTGGTGGAGGACCATCTTGTCGAATTTCAGAGAGACCACCTGATTTATCGTGCTGAGGCCAAGAAAGCCAAGTGGGGGCCTCCTTCTTCTGAGCAGAAAATGAGGGAGCCCTCCGAGAAGAGGAAGGCTAGGACCCTCGTGATCAGAGTGCCACCCAACGAGGGGTCTCCTGACAGTCTAGCGGTGAAGAGAACGACGGAAGTTGCAATGGTAATGCCTTCTTCATCCTCCTCCCCTGAGCCAGGGAGTGTACTGGCTGGCCAGTTTTTAAGAGTTGGAGATAGTTTTGGCCTAGGTAGCGTTGAGTCTACCGTTGAGGCCTATAGGGCCAGATTGCATTCCTCCACCAATTGCGTCGTTCTGACCCTGTCACAGCCGAAGTGCCTGGCGCCATTGGAGCCTCCTACAGAGCCCGCAGTGGAGTGGGCTGTTGATTCATCAGAGGAGACACCATCCGGGGAACCCAAGGAGGCGTCCGTTGTGCCCCTGTTGCACCAGTCGCTACATTATTAGAGGAGCCTATTTCTGGGGAGCCTTAGGAGGCACAAGGAGTACCAACCGCCGGCGAGCCTGCTCAGGCCATTGGTTTGATTGTGGAGAGCAGGAGGAGTTCTCTGTTAGGGAGCCGGTGGGGATGGAGGACCTTTCGGTGGAGCTACTGGAGGAGCTTGCGGCGGAGGCTACTGCTAGGCCCCCTAGGAGGATTCCATTTCTAGTCCTCCGCTACCAGAGCTAAGGTCTCATGTCAGGCCAGAAAGCCTGGTGCACAGGATTTGGTAGGGAGACTCTTGCAATTGGCTTTGTCTTTAATTTTGCCGTTGTGACACTTATCGTTTTTGTAGACTGATAAATTTGCAAGCGTGGTTATTAAGGCACTTGGCCAGTGAGACACGGTGATCTCCGATAGGGATAAGGATATTGCTTGGCTTGATGATCAGTTGGAGGCACTGAAGGCGGAGCACGAGGAAAATGCGACCACCCTAGAGTTTGTGTTGGCTAGTCTGAAGGCGCAGAATGTCAGGCTAAGAGAGAAAAATGCTAGCTTGAGGGAAGTTGTAGTGGCTGGCCTAGTAGAGGAGAACGACTAGTTGAAAGAGGAGAACACCCACCTGAAAGAAGAGGCTGAACGGGCTACGAGGCGCATTGACCAGCTTGCGAGGCAGATGACCACCTTGGAGAATGAGTTGAGCATCCGCATTCGCCCTCACGAGATCTCCAACATGCTGCTGGCACGGTTATGGGAGGGGGTCAACATCAATCGGTGCATTACACGGCTGATTGACTCCAATTTTCAAGTGGAGTATCTCAGCCTAGAGAACCGTTCTGTCCAACGTCGCGAGAGCCTCGTGGGGGAGCCCCGGAGTGGTCAAGGGCCACCACCACCTCCTTCTGGGAGCTCCGCTCCTCAACTTTTTGTACTCTTATCGTCCTTTTGCGTATTGATATAATTTCATTATAAGTAATAAAATGAGCAACTGTTTTATCGTTGTTGAGTGTTACGCCTTCATTGCCATTTTCTTTTTTGAGTTTGTTTGTTCTGTTGACCGGCCAACTTGGTGAATTATTTGCGAGTTGGTCATCCGCCTTGCTTGAGGTGTTGCCCGTGCTTTCTGGAGGACTTGAGTACTTGTGAAAGCATCAAGGTAGATTTTGATGTCATGCCAAGCTTGCTTGATACTCGTGCGTGAGTAAATAGCTTGGTGGGTCTGCCCATGCATTGACTTGGGCAGCCTGCTTTTGGGAGGAGTGCTTTGCTCCTATCAACCGTCGTTGACTGATCATACTATCCCCTTGTAAAGGAGGTCATCATGCCTGCTACTTGAGCCCCCTAAGATTTTGACCGTGAACGGGCCACTTGTGTGACGGACCGGATTATTCTCCATTGAATAACCTCCGTCAATGGCTATACACACTCTAAAGCCCATAACTAACCCATGGACTCTACAGAAAATTCGGTAGAGTTTCCTCTACAACTGGACGAAAACCAAACGGTACAACCTATTCAAATATCCTGTACAAGCACACAACTAATCAAAAAGCTTAACTCAAAGCCTACAACACACCACACAGGATCACACATCTGCCATATTATCCATGGCTCCAATACAGTACACTACCCACTATACTGGATCTAGAGAGATGCCATCTAAATGAAACAAAACTCCAAACATCAATATAGACGCGGAAGCATACTAAATCATCATAAATGCGGAAACATAACAAAACCATAAAACAATAACAATAATGAGCCACGCCCAACTCTAAGTGACTGTCCGCAATTTGATCCAACTCTAAGTCCAGATCTCTGATCACACGCCATCCAGCCAATCACATCAAGCAAGCCTCTCCCCTTGCTCTATCTATCCGGTGTCAGCTAAGTGTTCTCATCTGAAAGGAAAAATAACAACTGCAAGAGTGAGCTAACAGCTAAGCAAATACAATCATAAACACCCCTCCAAGACATGTATAAGAATTGAAGCGAGAGGGAATACATGCACTCTCCATAATCAAGGAATAGGAGAGGGAACAGGAACAACTGGAATCACTTGATTCCTACCGTTCTCACGATTACACTGATTGGTCACCATTCAGATTCATTTGATTCTCATGGTTTTCATAATTACATCTTGGATCACGGGATTCGCATGGTTCATCTTGAATAACTGGGTTCACCCGGTTTCTCATGGTTCATATCATGAACATTATTCATTTTCATTATTACATCATCTTTGCGGACCCCGGCTAGTAGACCGTACTAGCCAACGATGCCAGAGAACGATGATAGGAATGTGTTCGCTACACATTCTAAAGCCACGACTACTATTTTAGGTCGGTAGCACACGACCCTCGGTTGCATCCATGCAACAATCATCACAGATGACTACATCTCAATATGTAGCGTCGACAGACACACCCCACACCCCCGGGGTCCAGGGCAATCCTCGTTCTTCCATAATAGTTTTCTAAAGCGTACCACAGACATCACCCACTCCCACGAGCAGCCGGAATACGTGGCCAAGTATTCCTTGGGTTCATACCGTGATGGACATGGTATATTAAAGAATACTACCCATACGACTCAGGGTCCTAGTTTCAAGATTAGGTTCAACACTTGGAGAGGGAAACCCACATTTGCCACACACACAATCACATCTCGGGGAAATCTCATTCCCATCACAATCATCTCCAACCGGGAGATTACATCATCAAACACATCTCCAACCAGGAGATTATATCATAACAAGCATAATGTGGATTCCTTTCCATTCACCTCAAGGTTCACAACCTTCTACGAGACTCAATTCCCTTAATCCACAAGGAAACATCACAAGTTCAATTCCACTTACTGCGGGATCCAGTTCCCTTAATCACAACAATCAACCCAAATTCACGAGAGAGATTAGATCCTTACCTCCGATGATCACATATCACTTTGGAACCTCTGAGACTCATTCCCTTACCTCCAGCACACGAATACTCATTTCGGAGCTCACATTAACGTTTAATTAATTAAGCGTTACTTTCATTACAATTATGATCACATATTATGTTACATTTCTCATTTCGTTTTGGGTGAACATTATCAGATTTCTCTTTGACCACTCGGACGCCGTACACGGTTCGATATTTGGAGATTGGACGTCCGGTGGATTCGTACACACACTTGATACACGGGGTTTCACATTTGGGTTCGATTTAACTTAACATGAGGGTGGAAGTATGCAACTTCCCATTCATTTCCGGATTATCCACAACGGGGAACTATTAAGGCTCCCGGATGCCACGAATGGGTCAAATCTTGCGAGATCCGGCATCCGGTCGATATATACGTACAATTGGGATACGGGGATTCATATTCTAGGATCAGATCATCATTTTATGAAGGTGACAACATGCATTTTCCACCTTCGGTCTCGGGTGAATAGTGTCAGGGCTGATTTAGAGGGCCCGAACACCACAATCGGGTCGAAACGTGCGAAATCGAACTCGCGGCCGACATATATGTATCATTGGGACGTAGGGATTCACATTTTGAGGTCAATTTCATAATACACGGTCGAAAAATGGGAAATCCCCAATTTTCGTGGGTTAGGATTTCGGTGAAACCATACACATGGGTTTCGAGATTCTACCGTTCACCGTGGGTATCGACACAAAATACCCAACGAAAACACATAAAACATCGAAAGAGAACGAGAGGTGGGTATGAGAACACTTGTCTCGACGCGTGCTTTCACCTTTATACCTGGCTCTCGGACGGATTTGGACTCCCGAGCTCGATCTCCCTTCTTCTCTCTCTAGACGCGCCCCTCTCTCTCTCTAAAACCCTCGGTCAATCTGAAAATGAAGGAGAAGGAAACTCGGCGCGTATTTATACTGCACCTGCCGCTCGAGCTCCGCTCGAGAGGCCAGTGGGCGGCTGTGCCACAGGCTGTCCACCGCTCGAGCTATGCTCGAGCGGCCTGCGAGCGGCCTCGCTTCTGGTTTTTTCGCTCGAGTCACAGCTCAAGTACCTAGCAGGTGCAAGCCTGCTGGCAGGGTTTCAGCAGCCAGAACCCGAATAATTTTTATGATTTTTCTTCCGACACCAAACCTTAATCTTTCCATAGGATTAGTATTGATCATTAACATACTAATCACCTCATTATTATCAAGTTCTTAAATCCGGAACCTCACAACTTGGATGACCAATATTTAGATACGACTACTTATGGGCCGCTTGGATGATTAGAGTTTAAATTCGACCGCTTATGAGCTGCTCGGATTATTGAGGTTTAAATACGACCATTCATGAGCCACCTGGATGACCAGGGTTTAAATACGACCACTCATGGGTCGCATGGATGACCAGGGTTTAGTAACGAGTATGTGAAAATTCGCCTGACTTATGGACAATTTAGGCCGCTTAGCCCTGCAATAAAAAAGACACACAAACATACAAACATGTACAAAAAGGGAGAAAATAAAACACAGCATACAAAAGAGGATACTTGTCTTATTAATTGAAAATTAAGTATATACATTTACATGTAGATGTGTTAATGACCTACCTGGATATTTATTGGAAGTAGCGTTTGAGGTGGGTTGTGTTCCACGTCCGTGGGACCAACTTGCCGTTCTGGTTCTGGAACTTATATGCTCCTTCCGCAGGATAGTGGAGACTAGGAAAGGCCCTTCCTAATTTGAAAAAAGCTTATTCCGATTGGCAATCTTACCTGTAACCTCGATGCTCTGTGAGACCAAGTTTCCAATGTCAAACTACCGTGCTTCTACCTTCTTATTGTAATAGTGGGTGACTCGCTATTGGTAGGCCGCAGTCTACATCCTGGCAGCATTGCGGGCTTCCTCTAGTAAGTCTAGTTATTTTCGAATTTTTTGGAAGTGACCTTGCGGGTCAAAAGATTCAACCCTAAAACTTGAAAGTCCGATATCAACCGATATTACCGCTTCAGTCTCGTAGTAGAGACTGAAGGGTGTCTCACAAGTTGATTCTTTTGGAGTAGTTTGGTAAGACTAGAGGACAAAGGGTAGCTCGTCCACCCAGGAGCTCCCCACGTCCTCTATCTTGGTCTTAAGACGGTGGAGTAGCGTGCAGTTTGTGACCTCTACCTATTCATTCGCTTGAGGGTATACCACCAAAATGTTGACTAGTCTAATGCCTAGACTGGTGCAATATTTGGTTAAGCATTTTTTAAAAAATTGGGTTATGTTGTCAATCACTATGATCTATGGAATGCCAAATTTGCTGATTATGTTCTGACGAATGAACTCAAGAGCACTATGCTCTATGATCTTGCTAGCGGGATGGCCTCGACCCACTTGGTAAAATAGTCGATGCCTGTGATAATAAACTTCCTTTGCCCTGTTACAATTGGTAACGGGCCGAGAATGTCAAACCCCAACTATGCGAATGGCTAAGAAGCCTGGAGGGACTTCAGCTCGACAGATGGTTGGTGGTGAAGATTGCCGTGAAACTAGCAGCTCTCACACATCTTTGCGAGCTTTAGTGCATCCTTCTTCATTGATGATCAATAGTAACCCTGTCACATGATATTGAATGCCAAAATCTTACCGCCGATGTGCAATCTGCATATCCCAAGGTGGACTTCACCTATGGCGAAGTCGGCCTCCTCGGAGGTAAGGCATCGGAGGTACGGAGTCGAGTAGCCATGACGATATAATTGTCCATCGACTACAGTGTACCAATCGGCCATCTTCTTGATCCGTTTGGCTTCATCTGCGTCTTCTAGGAGTGCTCCATCCGCAAGGTACCTTTGCTATGGTGTCATCCAATTTTCTATCCCAGAGCTCTGCATCGCTTCCTGTTCCTTTGTGCTGAGAGTGTTCAGAACCTCCCACATGTCCCTCGAGTACTACTTTGGGCTTTCTGCCACCGCCGCTCTGGCCAGTTGGTCGGCCTTCAAATTCTCAATTTTAGGAATGTGGACCAGGGTTATCCTATCAAATCTCCGAGTGGCCTCATTTACTTTGTCCAAGTGTGGGTTGTTCGCTTTGAAACTCCCGTTAACTTGGTTGACGATCAGCTTAGAGTTGTTGTAGACAGTCTGTTTCTTAGTTAAACACTCATTGGCTAGTCTAAATCTGGCTAATAGGGCTTCATATTTGGCAACGTTATTGGTGGTTGAAAAGTCGAGTCTAAGAAAGTATTTCACCTCAAACCTGTCAGGGGTCTTGGGGACCACTCCGGCACTGCTGACTGAGTCCGTAAATAATTCGTCTATGTTGAGGACCCATTCCGACTCTCTCTCATGCTGTTCTGCATCCTCAGTGGGCTGTTCTTTGAGAATTAGGGTCATAGTCTCGACGATAAAGTTAGCCAGAGCCTACCCCTTAATGGCCGGTTTTGGCTGAAATTTGATGTCAAATTCTTCCAATTCGATAGTTCACTTTACCAGTCGTCTAGAAACGTCAGGTTTTTGGAGAATGCTCTTTAGAGGCTGGTCAGTGAGAACAATCACTCGATGAGCCTGGAAGTAGGGTCTCAATTTTTGGACGGAGAAAACAAGTGCCAAAGCCAACTTTTTCGTGCATGGGTAGGGCGTCTCTAGGCGGTCAACGTCTTGCTCATGTAGTAGACCGGTTGCTAAGTATTAGAGTCTTGGCATATAAGGATGGAGCTGAGGGCCGCCTCTGACATCGCTCGATAGAGGTATATCTCCTATCCGTCCTTAGGTGACGTTAGCAATGGTGGACTGGTCAGATATTACTTCAACTCATCGAAGGCTGCTTGGCACTCTGCTGTCCATTGGAACCTGTTTGATTTCATCCCCCTTAGAGCCTTAAAGAAAGGCCGGTACTTATCACCTGACTTAGCTAAGAATTGGGACAAGGCCGCCAGTCGTCCGGTTAGCCACTGGACATCGTTGATGCTCCGCGGTGGAGCCATATCTATGAGGGCTTTGATCTTCTCTGAGTTTGCCTCGATCCCTTGTTGAGAGATGATGAAACCTAGGAACTTCCTCGAGGCCACTCCAAAGACACACTTAGCCGAATTCAACTTTATTTGATGTGTGCGGAGCACCTCGAATGATTCAACCAGATCGCAAATATGGTTACTGGTGGTTTTTCTCTTGACGAGCATATCATCGACGTACACCTCCATATTGCGGCCAATCTGCTTCTCAAACATCTTGTTCATGAGCCGCTGGTAAGTGGCTCCCGGGTTTTTCAAACCAAAGGGCATTACTTTATAACAATAAGTGCCTTGATCCATCATTTACGTGGTGTGCTTCTCGTCTTTTGAGCTCATCCGGATCTGATGTAACCCCTGTATGCGTCCATGAAGCTCAACAGCTCGTGTCCAAATGTAGAATCTACCAGTAGATTGATCTTAGGTAAAGGAAAGTTGTCTTTCGGGCAGGTTTTGTTAACGTCGGTAAAATTGACGCATATTCACCATTTTCCATTTCTTTTCTTCACCAGGATGATGTTGGACAGCCAGTCCGAGTACTGGACCTTTCTGATGAAGCCGGCGTCTAGCAGCTTTCTCACTTTCTCCTGAATGGTGACCAACTTCTCCACATAGTGATTTTTCTGCTTTTTCTTGACAGGTTTGCGGTCGAGATTGAGACTCAACTTGCAGACCTTTACTCCGACTGAAATCCCGGGCATTTGTGTGGGAGTCCATACGATGATGTTAGCATTCTGTTGGAAGAACGTGATCCGTTTGTCGTGCAGTGTACCGGTGAATGAGCCGCCGATCTGTACGCACCTCTCCGAGTCCTCCAGGTTTAGTGGGATTAGATCTGTTGCGTCACCGAATTGCGCCTACTACGGGGTCATCTCGTCTAGATGGTCGAGTTCTCCTGCTAACCTGGTGCTGTTGCTGGGAGCGATTTGGGATATGTAACATGTCAGCTCAGTGAGCTGGTCACCCAGTACTTCCTTACACCGTATGATGTTGAAAATTTTATCTTGAGGTACGGTATCAAAGTGACGACTCTGAACGTTGTTAGGCACGGACAGCCTAGTATAGTGTTGTATACGGAAGGTAGGTCGACTACCAAGAAGGTGAGTGTACGACTTGCCATTCTTGGGCATGTGCCCAGGGTGACATCCAACTAGATCGTCCCTTGGATAGGTACCGACTCATTGTCAAGGTCGTATAGCGGGCTTTTGGTAGGCTTTAGCTTACTCTTTTTTAAACCAAGTTTAAAAAACTTATCAAGGTAAAGCAAATCACATGAATTTCTATTATCAATGAATACTCGTTTCAGTTAGTAGTCGACGCTACCGTTCAAAACGAGCACGGATACAACAAAGGGAATTGCATGGGGAGAGATTACATGTTCTAAGTCATTGTTGTTAAAGCTAATGACATTGTTTTTGGTGCGCTGCTTTTTCCTCCCAATTTGCTACTCCTTATCGTTGGCCAGCCGAGTCGTGACCATGTTGACTACTCCTACTACGACCCGATTCCATGGAGGGGAAGGCTTCGATCCTTCTCTGCTGCAGTGCTAGAGCTCTGGTCATGGTTCTTGATAAACCTGGTAAGGTGGCCTCTTTGTATCAGCTCTTCTATCTCCCGCTGGAAAGTCTTACAATCCTCCGTGGAGTGTCTAGGAGATCGATGAAAATCATAGTACGTAGCCAGATTTCCTCTCTCCACTTTCTTAAGTGGTTTTGGCCACTTAAGAAAATTCTCCCCACAGATCTATATAAAGACATTCGAACGTATGTCAGTCAAGAGCGTCAGGCTGGTCGGCCCGTAGTCCTCACGCTTTGGTGGTCCAGTCCTGTGGTGTTTCCTGCCGGAGTGATCATCGCCGTTAAACTTCCTCTTTCCTTCTCTCGGGAATGAGTGAGGTTGCTTGGTCTGCTCGGGACGCTTAACCTCGTTGGCCTCTTCCGCTGCCACGTAGGCTCGGGTGATAGACTTTGCCTCCCAAAAGGTTTACGGATTCTTGTACCTCGGAGCCTAAAGAAGCCCGGTGTGTCAGCGCGGAGATGAAACTGTCAAGCTTTATTTTCTTCGTGAGCCTGGGGATCCGTCTGGCCTCCGCCACGAAGCAATCCAGAAATTTAAGCGAATTCTCTCCCTACTTCTGCTTTATGTGGGAGAGGTGTCAATACTGCTTCTCTTCTCGATGACTGGAGGCGTATTGCGCTAAGAAGAGGTTAGTCAGCTCTCTAAAATTTCTAATCAAGTTTGAGGGGAGGTGATGGAACCATATATGAGCATCCCCTTTCAAGGTAAGTGGGAAGTAGTGGCACATCGCTGCGTCCTCTAACCCTAGCAGACTCAGATGGGTGTGAAAATAATCGAGGTGATCCACCAGATCAGCACTCCTATCGTATGAATCAAGGGGTGGCATCTTGAACTTTTTCGGCATTGGACGGTTCAAGATTTCAGCGGTGAAAGGAGATTTGTCCAGATCGATGGCGTGCTCATCATCTTTGAATACGTGGTTCCAGATCTTCTCCAATCTCGAATAAGCCCAAATAGTGTTAGTTGATCTTTTAGAGTTGAGATAAGTCATAAACTCCATTCTTTATTTGATGAGGCCAGTAGCTGGTTGGCTACTACCACCAGTGTATCAGATGTCCCGGGAGGCTCCCTCTTGAGCCTAAGTCCTGGTCTCCACCTGAGAGTATTGAGGGTTCCTTCGTTTTGGACTTTCCTTTGGAGTCATGCTGCCCGATCGCTCTTTAAGCCTTGGCCAGCTTTATGCGCATGAGGACTCCGGCGTCTAAATGTTGGACGATCTTCTGGGTTTCTTGGCCAGTTTCTTCTTCCTTTGGCCTCCTCTCCTGGAGGCCGGTGTAAGGATTGCTGCTGCCAGAGCCCCCTATTGTGAGTACTCCTAGTGGGAGTAGAGCATCTGGAGTATCTTGTTTGTATTTCGCATGTGCTCTACTAGATTTTGAAAAAAAGGGTGCAGGCATCTCGTTGATTGTCCCATTGACCATGGCACCAGCAGCGTGGTCTTGGTCGGACAAGGTCACGTTTCTAGTGGGCTCGCTAGCTTGTACTCTCTATTCACCATTCTGGCTAGCTTAGAAGGTGAAACTGAGAAGGGTATCTAGGAAAAGTGTTTGGCGTGCGGGCAAGCATTTTTTTACAAATGGAATCAATGATGCGTCCCTAGATCCAAATTTCAAACAAATTCGGATCAACTTGATCGTCTGAACTCGACTCTATTTACCAAGTCTGGACCCTACACACCACTACAACAAACGAGAGATTAGGTGTTGGCTGGAGGTTCTATCGAAAACACTCCGACGCTCAAATTAGTAGTTGGCATTCTAATTTTTAAGAAGATAAAGGGGAATGTATGCAATGAGAAGATGAAAAGTGTTGTGTTGGGGGTTTTCCTCTCGACGCGAGAGGCTTTCTGTGGCTCATAATGAGCGTTGTCTCTTGGCCCTGTGTTCGCTTGGAACGTAGTGAGAGAGAGTGTGGGAGTTCTGTAAGCATAGGAACTTTCAGAATTATCAGAGCGCTGTGTGAGCTTAAGGGAGCATTTTTAGTAGAGAAGTGAATGTGTCCTGGAGTGAAGACTCCATGGGCTTTTTATAGATGAGATACTGGGTGGCCTTCCTCGAGCAGGAAGGTTTGATTCCCGCATTTTGTTGGGATTGCTTCCTTTCCTGGCATGGAGCTTTAATGGCGGTAATGGTTCCAGAGATTGATTGCATTCATTTTGCGTTTTGTAATCGTTAGGGTTTGCTGCAAATAGAAAGAGAGAATTTGGCACTTTCTTTATAGGACGTGCGCTAAATTTGCTGGTGACCGTTACAGTGGAGATTGCCTTTTGGGAGGGCGCAAAATCATGGAAGAGTATTGTTGTTGGTCGTGTACAGAGGTGTGGGCCTGGCACACGTGAGGTTTGCTTTTAGGCTGGCCTACTGTGGTGCTTTCGTTCAATAAAGATGTTGACCGTCTCTGGGAGCCTATTATCCGCCCAATCTGTTGTCCGTCCAACTTGGCCTTTCTACTGGAGAACTGCTGACATTAACCGTCTAGGCGCGCATATGGGCCCTTATGGATCTGGACCGTTTCTCTTTCTTGAGCGAGCCCATTATGTCATATTCATCAAATAGAATTAATTTTTTTGATTGGCTTGAGTAAATTTAGTTTTATTTCAGTGTACTAAATTTTAATATAGCATTGCAATTGAAGAAATCTACTACTATTATTGGTACAAGAAGTGAGGGGAAAAAATCATATTTTAGAGTATAAAAAAAATCAAACAAAATAAATATGATATTTATGAGCATAATTATAACGAGTAATATTAAATTAACACCTTTTGAAACTAAAAACGTTAAGAATATACTGAAAACTATTAAAAATTATTTTTGATTTGTGGGTAAGTCTCTTGTAGGGATATTATTGGCAAAACTTATTACCACAAAATTTGATGGTACTCAAGGACTGCATGAACATATTCTTGAGATAATTAATTTGGCTGCAAAACTTAAAAACCTTAAGA
>JAODPA010001444.1:0-40050 GCA_025585075.1 Nepenthes mirabilis | reverse complement strand
CGTGTACCTGGATCCGATTTCGAACAGATTCAGATTTGCCTGGTTGATTTAATCCGACTCCGTTCATTGAGTCTGAATCCTGTAAACCACTACAGAAAACGAGATGTCAGATGTTGGCAGGAGGTTGTCCCATCGAAAACACTCCGACACCTAAGTCAGTAAAAAAGCTTTTGAATTGATGAAGGTGAACTGATAAGTAAGAGAGCGAGAGAGAGGGAATAGATTTGTCGGGAGTGTTGGTCTGGAGAAGTAGAGATGACCCTGTGGCCCGTTGAGAGTGTGAGTTCCAACTTGCTGCTCACAGAAAACGAGTGGAAGTTGCGTCCCGAAAGCGTGAAAGTTTTGGGGAACAGTTTTTAGAGAGCGGGAGGGGACCTTGCGATCTGGAGGCCTTTAGTGGGATTTGAAGGTGAACGCTTTATAGAGAGGGAGAAGAAGAGTTTTGCTTAAGCACTATAAGCGTTCGTGGCTTAAACTGTATCAGGATGTCTTTTTTGTCTCAGAAAGGGTGTTCTGAAAGTCTTTGTTCTCTTGAAAGTGGGTTAGAGAGCGTATTGAAGAGTCTATCTTTCAGAGTGGAGACTCTAAGTTTATATAGATAGTAGGAGAGTCACCTTCCTTATTCAGGGTGGCGTGATCTTTGGCCTGACAATGGCGGCCTTCTCTAAGTTGGTGGGTGTGACTGACGTGATTTGATGGATCTTTTTTCTTCTGAACAGTGCAACGGATATCCAAATTATCTGTTTTCTTTTCATGCTCTTGTGACCGTTTAGACTCCATCGTTGGTACCGAATTCATTGTTGCCTTTTTGGAGAAGATTAACTTTTAGAAAAGCGTGTAATCATAGAAAAGATCGTTACTTTTCGTGTACGAGATCATCTGTCAAATTGGGCTTGACCCGCATCAGGTTTACTAGCTTTTTCGGCCTGCTGCTACAGTATTTTCGGTCAACAGAAGCGTTGACCGACTTAAAAGAGCGCTGTTGGCCGTTTGTTGTTCACCGGGCGGTCAACGCTTAACGCGTTGACTGTCTAACACGCTTTGGGCCTTTCTAGTTTTTGGGCCGCTTTTTATTGGGCCTGCCAGTTATGAGCCTACCCATTAATTATATTTTTTAAAATATCTCCTAAATATTCTTATATGACTAACAATAGTCGGCCGAACCCAAAAGCCGAAGGCAAAACTGGAAAAGGTGGACGCTGATTGATGAGGACTGATCGTGAGGGCCATTTATAGTAAAACCTACCGGCCCAATAATACTACACGTTTCATTACAAGCTGAATGCCACAATTTCTGGGGCCCAAACGATGGCCCAACACATGGTTTTACCTCTTTTTTTTTTATTATTTTAAAAAATCTCACGTTACTTCTCCTGGTATTATGTAACGTTATGCAATTGTTTTTTCTTACCCAAAAAATAAATATTTTTATGCATGGATGTTCATTCCAAACTAATTCACAAAAAATAGATTCTTGTATAAGTTATAGATTGCTATTTTTATGAAAATAAAGGCTTCATATAAGTGAATATAGATTTCTTTATTCATGTGTAACGGTTCCGGGGCTCCTTAATGGTTTGCCAGCGGCAGTTCCCAGCTATACAGGGGAACGGTTCTGTTAGGATGTTAATTTGATTCTACACACGTATACTATTCTATTAATTTGTTCCGATAAATTTGTATTTTTGAGTTGTTAGGCTGTTATTGCTGTTGGTCATTGATTTTGTATGCCACATATGGGTTGTTATTAGGTTGTTAAGCCATGGATGCTTTGTTATTAGATTGTTAATTTTGTATATATATAGCCCATTCTATGCTCGGCAAGAAGATATAGAGAAAGCATTCGCCTCCTACGCTTTTGTCTTAATGAAAGCACCACTTGATATGTGTTCTATAACCGTATCGTGCTCCATCGCCGGGGAGAAGGTGAGAGGAATGAGGAGAGGGGAGTTCTGGCAGAGAAGGACAGCAGGGAAAGTAGAGAAAAGAAGGAAAAAGCAGGGAAAATAGGAAAGGGGTAGAGAAAACGAGAGAGAGAGAGAGAGGAAATGATGTCATTTCATAAAAGAAGTAGCCTTTGCAGATATAAAAAGTCTTTAAAGTCTTGGTTTCGACAAAAAATATTGTAATGTCTTACGTGATATTCTGTTACCATATTCCCCTTCAACGATTGCTCCATTGTAATTTTAAGATTTTCATCTTAAAATATCACATATTTTATAAAATTTAGAATATTTGTCATTTTCTCAGTATAATATACAATCATTTAAGCATATATTTATCTTTCTATAAAATAGCACAAAATTCTTAATAATCTTTTTTGCTTTATGATATGAGTCAACTAAAGTGAAACCTTCTAGAAGTAATTATTCCTTCATAAATTATACAAACATGTTGAATGACTCATTAGTCCACGAGCCAATGCTCTTAATATGCAACAATTTTACCATTACAAACAATATTGATGTCTTATAATCTTGATATAAAGGTTCTTCAAACTCTTGTATCAACCTATAAAATTTCTTTACATCAATATTTGGCTCTTCTCCATTTTTATTCTGGCTTGTAGAAATAATATTTACTCCACATATATCTAGTTTATTAGTCCTAGGATACAAATCCCTCAAAATATCTAATACCTCGTCTTCACTACTAAATTCTGCTTCTTTAGCAACTTCTCTTTCAGATTGACTTTAGAATTAGTCTAGTCTTTACCCATAATAATACTAGAAGATATAATTTTGCATAATTCCATAAGCTATCAGATGGTTTTCAACCAACTCAGGCGCTTGTAAATGTGTATTTATACACTTGACAAATGGACATCTGATGCGTCCTGAATTCGACTTTGATAAATTAGAGTATCATTGGATCTTCGGGTCAAACTAACGTGGGTCCCTATTTCCATACTCCATTGCTTGGATTCTGCATACCACAATGAAAAAATGAGAGATTAAAGGATTGACGAGACTTGCTTCCCAATATATCCTTCAACACTCGAGTCAATAGTCTTTCTTGGAAGATAGAAAGATATAAGGTATGAATTTATGAGAAATGATGTAAGAAAGAGTGTTGCTTGACCTTAATGGGGAGGTTGTGCTTGTTGGAGCAAAACGCGCGGAAGACACGGTGACCGAGCGGACAAGGTTCTCGGACAGCTACACAGAGCAGAACTCTCGGACGGACACAGAGAAAGTAGAGATAGAGAACAAAAGAGAACACACAAATTTAACGTGGAAAATCCTTCTTTCAATAAGGGAAAAAACACGAAAGAATGCACTATAAAAGGATTGTTTACAAGTGTTAGCTACACAAACTCAAACGAAAGAAAACAATCTCAAGTGTGCTACTTCTTCTCTCACCAAAGTGTTTCTCACTCTATCTTTACAAAGTTTGCCCACAGCTCTCTCTCAAAGCTCTTCCTACAAAATGTCTCAGCTCTCATACACGCAAGGGCACAAACACTATGTATATATATACACAGAGACAGGGTGGACAGCCAGCCACCCTACTGGCAGTAGGTTACAGAACCTACGCCCCTAGGCCTGCCATGCTAGGCGCACGCTTGGCGTGCCAGATGGCAGGCCTGACACCTGGGAAGTTGTGGCCACCACAACTTCGAAGCAGAGTAGGTGACCAACCCGTCTACAGAGACGGCCGCAGCAGGCCTACGATGATAGAGTCAACGCCTACACTTTAGAAGTTTTCGTCCTCATCCACAGCAACCTCTCGGACATGACGCCTGAAGAAGTCCTCGTCCACGTCCTCTCGGACATGACGCTTCAAACAAAGTCTTCGTCCATTCAACCAATGGAGTCTGCGGACTACTGCCACTCGGGAGTGACCCCAACAAACTTTCCCTCACGACCGAGTGGGAGTGAAGTTAGTCAGACCGGCAATGTCACAACAAGCTTCCAGCTTCCGCTTTGGCAAAAGTTTGGTCATCATGTCTGACCCATTATCGTCCGAGCGGACCTTTCCAATTGATAGCTGCCCATCATCAAAAACATCTCTCACCCAATGATATCGCACGTCAATGTGTTTTGACCGAGAATGGAATGAGGAGTTTTTACACAAGTGAATGGCACTTTGACTATCACAAAGGACCTCGTACGTCTCTTGCCTTAGACCA
The DNA here is from genome assembly GCA_025585075.1 of Nepenthes mirabilis. Lineage (NCBI taxonomy): Eukaryota > Viridiplantae > Streptophyta > Magnoliopsida > Caryophyllales > Nepenthaceae > Nepenthes > Nepenthes mirabilis. The sequence continues at coordinate 35,918 of JAODPA010001444.1, read as the reverse complement.
AATTCTTGGACAAACCTCTTCATCCAAAGCATTTCCTTGTAGGCCTCGGTCACGGCAATGAACTCTGCTTCTGTGGTTGAGAGAGCAATGCACTCCTGCAACTTGGACTGCCAGGAAACTGCCCCTCCTGCAAACTTCACCAAGTATCCCGACGTTGATTTCCGAGAATTAACGTCCCCGGCCATGTCTGCGTCTGTGTACGCAGACAACTGAGGCTTTTCTTCTCCAAACATCAAACCCATCTTGGAGGTCCCACGTAGGTATCTGAAAATTCACTTCACCGCAGACCAATACTCTATCCCTGGGTTTGAGAGAAATCTGCTCACAAGGCCAACCGCATGAGCAATGTCCGGCCGCGTACACACGGCAGCGTACATCAAGCTGCCAACGGCCGAGGAGTAAGAAATCTTACTCATTCACGCCTTCTCAGTGTCCGAAGACGGACACTCCTGTTTACTCAGCCTAAAGTGGTTGGCCAAAGGGGTACTGACAAGCTTGGAGCTTTCCATGTTGAACCTTTGAAGCACTTTTTTAACATAGCCTTCCTGTGACAGCCAAAACTTCTTGCCCTCTCGGTCGTGATAAATTCTGATCCCCAGAATCTGTTTCGCCGGTCCGAGATCTTTCATGGCGAAAGACTTCCCCAGTTGCTTCTTCAGCTCCACGATCCGAACACTATTCTGTCCGACCACCAGCATGTCATCCACATAAAGGAGGAGGATGACAAAATTATTTTTCGAGAACTTCTGAACAAAGACACAGTGGTCGGAAGTAGTCTTATGGTATCCTTGTCAGACCATAACAGACTCAAACTTCCGGTACCACTGTCTCGGAGCTTGTTTCAGCCCATACAATCTCTTCTTCAAACGATAGACAAGTCCTTCCTTCCCCTTCACTGCAAACCCTTCTGGTTGCTCCATGTAGATTTCTTCCTCTAAATCTCCATGAAGAAATGCTGTTCGGACGTCTAGTTGCTCAACCTCCAAGTCCAAAGTTGCTGCCAGTCCGAGCACTACGCGGACCGAGGACATCTTCACAACGGGTGCAAAGATTTCATCAAAGTCAACACCCTTTCGTTGACCGAATCCCTTTACAACAAGGCGAGCCTTGTGTCTTGGGGCGCTCATGTCCTCGGACGCCTTCAGCCGAAAAATCCATTTGTTCTTCAAGGCTCTCTTCCCCTTGGGTAGCTTAGCCAGCTCAAAGGTATGATTTTCGTGAAGTGAGGCCATCTATTCTTTCATTGCCTCAAACCATTTATCCTTCTGAGAGCTCCTCATGGGTTCGCCAAAGTCATCTGGTTCTCCAGCATCAGTGAGGAGGACATACTCACTTGCTGGAAGGCGGACGGACGGACGTCTCTGCCTGGACGACCGTCTTACAGGGGCCACCTCGGCCTGTTGAGGTACCAAATCTTCAACCTGATCCTGAGGCGCTGGAATCGCCTGATCCTGGTTGGCATCCACTCTTGGTCCGCTGACGCCGGACACAGGAGGCACTGGACGGACAACATCAGTATCCACTCTGTCCGTCCGGGAAGTAGTGGGAGGAGACTTCTGCTCCTTCCCAATGTCCTCGATGGTCTCGTCCTCAACGAAGACCACGTCGCGGGAACGAACCAACTTCTTTTCCTTTGGGTCATAAAGTCTATACCCAAGTTCATCCTCGTCATAGCCCAAAAAGACACATTGCATTGTCTTTGGCTCCAGCTTGGTCCTTTCATCTTTCGGGACATGAACAAAGGCTTTGCAGCCAAAAGTCCGAAGATGGCTGTACACTGGTTCCTTTCCGGTCCAAATCTTCTCTGGAACTTTCCCGTCCAGAGGCTTACTGGGCGACCAGTTGATCACGTGGGCGGTCGTCCTCAAGGCCTCAGCCCAAAAAGATCCCGGAAGCCTGGCCTCGGACAACATGCACCTGACCCTTTCCATCAGGGTGCGATTCATCCTCTCGGCCACGCCATTCAGTTGTGGCGTCTTTGGTGGAGTCTTCTGGTGTTTGATGCCGTGAGCTCTGCAGTAGGCATCAAACATCCCGATGTATTCACCGCCGTTGTCACTACGGACGGCCTTCAATCTTCTCCCAGTCTCCCGCTCAACGAGGACATGAAACTGCTCAAAGGTTCCCGCAACCTGGTCCTTGGTCTTCAGCGGGAACACCCACAGCTTCCTCGAGCAATCGTCAATGAAGGTCACAAAATATTGTGCACCTCCAAAAGACTTCTCCGGGAGGGGACCGCACACGTCCGTGTGGACAAGCTCCAAGACCTCGGACCTCTTGGAAGATACATCTCCTGAAAAGGAGACTCTGCGTTGCTTCCCCGCCATGCAGTGAGGGCAAGTCCTCGGCATGTCTCCATCCATCTCCGGAATGAGACCCTTCTTTGCCAGATGACTCATGCCACGCTCACTCATGTGTCCGAGTCTTTTATGCCACAAATCCGAGGACTCCACACTCCCTGTAGCATTCACATCTGCTACCTCGGCCTGGGCTTTCACTACGTAAAGGCCTGAAGCCTTTACTCCTCGGGCAACCACCATGGAGCCCTTTTTCAACTTGAAACTGCCGTCACAGAAGACGTTGCAGTAGCCTTCATCGTGAAGCTGTCCCGCTGAAATGATATTCATACGAATATCGGGGACGTATCGGATGTCCCTCAAGGTCAGTCGGCTCCAGTGGTCGTTATTAAGGAGACGTCTCCTCGTCCAATGATCTTAGACGTCTCCATGTTGCCCATTTTTAACACTCCTGGGGCACATGGAGTGTAAGTGGAGAACAGCTCTCTCCTGGAAGTAACGTGGATAGATGCGCTAGAATCCACCACCCAGTCAGAGGCTTGCTCAGCCACGCTTACGGAGTCTTCAGACTCGCAAGCCAGAAGGAGGTCACTCCTGTGACAACAGAGACCGAGGACTCTTCATCGCCGCGTCTCTTCATGCCCTTCTCCGTTTCAGCGTTCTCACGCTTCCACTTATAACAAAATTTCTTGATGTGGCCCTTCTTGCCACAGTGATGGCACTCCATATCCTGGTACCGAGAACGTGACTTACTCCGCCCTTTGTCTTCAGACTTTGGGCCACGTCCTCGGCCCCTTCCCCGTGATTCAGCAACAAGGACTTCAGATTGCTGAGAGGTGGACGTGCCTTGAGAACGATGTCGCACTTCCTCGTTCAGCACAGCTCCTTTGACAATCTCCAAAGTCACCACGCTGTTTGGAGTTGTATTGACGATGGTGACCCTCATGGTCTCCCAGGAGTCCGGGAGGGTTGCTAGGAGCCAGAGTCCGAGCACCTCATCCTCGAACTTAATGCCCATGCCATTCAGCCGGTCCACACAGCCCTGAAACTCATTCAGGTGGTCGGCAATAGATGAACCGTCCTTGTACCGAATATGCACCAGCCTCATCAAGTGATAGATTTTGTTATTTCAAGATTTGGAAGCAAAAAGCTTCTCCAGCTTCTCCCAAAGCGTCTTGGCATTCGTCTCTCTACGAACGTGATTGTACACGTTGTCATCAACGAACTGCCGTATGAAGCCACACACTTGCTTGTGTTCCAGCGCCCATGCCTCGTCCGATTTTTCCGCCGGCTTTTCTGTGGCAAAAATCGGATCATGCATGGACTTCATAAAAAGCAAGTCTGACATCTTACTTTGCCAAGTGTCAAAGTTTGATCCATTCAAACAAGTCATTTTGCTTCCAAACTCCATTACTGTCAGCAACAAAATCACCGTACAAAGTACCAAGTCTCTGATACCACTTGTTGGAGCAAAACGCGCAGAAGACACGGTGACCGAGCGGACAAGGTTCTCGGACAGCTACACAGAGCAGAGCTCTCGGACGGACACAGAGAAAGTAGAGATAGAGAACAAAAGAGAACACACAAATTTAACGTGGAAAACCCTTCTTTCAACAAGGGAAAAACCACGAAAGAATGCACTATAAAAGAATTGTTTACAAGTGTTAGCTACACAAGCTCAAACAAAAGAAAACAATCTCAAGTGTGCTACTTCTTCTCTGACCAAAGTGTTTCTCACTCTATCTTTGCAAAGTTTGCCCACAGCTCTCTCTCAAAACTCTTCCTACAAAATGTTCAGCTCTCACACACGCAAGGGCACAAACACTATGTATATATATACACAGAGACAGGGTGGACATCCAGCCACCCTACTGGCAGTAGGTTACAGAACCTACGCCCCTAGGCCTGCCATGGCAGGCGCACGCCTGGCGTGCCAGATGGCAGGCCTGACACCTGGGAAGTTGTAGCCGCCACAACTTCCAAGCAGGGTAGGTGACCAACCCGCCTGCAGAGACGGCCGCAGCAGGCCTACGATGATAGAGTCAACGCCTACACTTTAGGAGTCTTCGTCCTCGTCCTCAGCAACCTCTCGGACATGACGCCTGAAGAAGTCCTCGTCCACGTCCTCTCGGACATGACGCTTCAAATAAAGTCCTCGTCTATTCAACCAATGGAGTCCGCGGACTACTGCCACTCGGGAGTGACCCCAACAGTGCTCATCGTGGAGCGATTTTGTGGTGGTGTGCTCGAGGAGAGCAGCTTTAACATCGTGGAGGTGAGAATTATGAAAAATTCTAGGAGCTTGCCAGACAAAGAGAAAGAGCTCTGACGTTCGAAGGCTTGCTTAATTGTATATACGAGTATTGATGTGTGCATGCTTTTAGAGTTTGTTTCCCCAAGGGCTTCTTATAGCCTTTGGGCTTTCTCGGCCTTATTTGGGTGGTAAGGCTAACCGTCAACTGCGCTATGCAAATATGGTGGGCTAGTGCATAGATTACAGGTATCATTCAAGCAACCATGATTAGACGAAAGGGATTCCTTCCTTCTTGGGGGAGATATTACACATGACGAATATTGCAGTGAATATTGAGATGATACATTGAGTTGAAAGTTTCCATTTCTAGAGAGATCGTGATCTTGAACAATATTCATGGCTCTGGCCAATTAAGACAGATGATCCTCGCTATGTGGGAACAGAGGTAGGGGCCATCCGGATTAGGCCATCCGAACTAGGCCATTGTTGACCGACTGATGCGTCACCCTCGGTCAACAGAAGCGTTGACTATCCTTTGGGCCAGATGCCTTTTGGGACGACTACCTTTTGGGCTGACCAATTTTTGTCATCCCCATGACTAGCACTCTATGTCTGGGCTTTGAATTTTTAACCTCTAGCATATTCATGATAGGATATGGCATGTCGTGTCGTCTTCTCTACCTGCTCCTTCCCCAGGTGGTCAGATTCCCTCCGGTGCTCCGCTAGTTCCTTTGTGTGCTATAAATCAAGGGCTCACAGCGCTTCTTTGCGTCACATTCCTCCTTAATTAGTGAGATGGTGTGGGAGCTTGAAGCCGCAAAGAGGCTTGGGTTTCTGGTTGCCAACTCAGGACAGAGGTCATTCCTATTATCTGGTGGCGTTATCTTGGAAGCCTACGGTCCACTTTGGTCACCCCTTTTCGTGTAGGGGCTATTTTGGTCACCCCTTTTTGTGCCCGTTTTGAAGCCATGCCTGCCTCTTTCTCTGACTGAGACGAGGCGTCCTTACCCTTTGGCTATTTGTGCGTGATTGCCTTTCCTTATGACAAACTTTTTCTCTGGTCTCGATGTGTTGTTCTTCCACCCGAGAGTTCATTTCAGCGGAGTAGGGCCTTTGCGGCTAGGTTGTCATCCCATGTATTCCCTCCTCAATAATTGTTTTTTATGCCAGACAGGGTTGAGAAGCCGGCATCCTCGTGGGGCCAGACTAGGTGGTTGACCAGTCAAAATGGCTAGAATCCAGAGTGGAAGTTGTCCAGCCAAGTGAGCCAGAGTTGGAGTGGACTATTGACTGGTTTAACCAACCAAACCAGCTGAAATATGGAGTGGCTGCTGACCAGTCACCAAGCCGAAGCTGGACTGGTAGTTGACCAGTTTCACCAGTCAAACTGGCTAAGATCTGGAGTGGCCATCGAAGAGTCAGTCCGATATGAATTCATCATGTCTCTCCTTCGCCGGTCGGGTCTACTTAATAAGTGAAGCGCAATGGCCTTGGAAATTATTCGGCTTTGTACTCCAACTCGTCATTCTTCGTCACGCGTCTATCACTGAAGCGACTGCCAATCGCCATTAATGACGCTAGATGATTTGACGTGCCTGCCCTCCTTCCGGTGTCAATATGTGGCAGGCAGTTTGGGCATGCTTTTTCGAGGTGCCATTTCGGATTTGAGGTGGCATCTATTATAAAAAGGAATGCCATTTCACGTTCCACTTCACCTTTCTTCTTGTTCTCCTCGAGTCGTTTCCTCTTTTACTTCTCTCTAACTTACTTCTCTCAATTTTCATGGCTCCCAAGGTTAGCACGATTCATTCCATCCTTAACGTTGGCACATAGGGGCATTGTACATTCAGTACAATATTTCGACATCCATTTTGTATTCGGTTCCAGGAGAGCACGATAGGGCTTGCTCTCCTTTAGAGGGGTTCATTACCATTTATGAGGCTCACCTGCAAAGTGGGCTTCGCCTTCCCATCCTAGGTGAGCTATTCGATGTCTTTTTGGCCCTTGGAGTTTCGATTGCAGGGTTTCATGTGAACATTATCCGGTACTTGTACTCCTTGTGCATATTCCTTCGTCATCACAAGAGGGCACTGACTACGGCGGCAGTGAAGGTAATCTTTTGGTTCTCCCAATATGGGGATTGGATCTCACTGTCCCCTTGTGAGTTACACATCAGTGAGGCCATTCCCGACTCTATTAAGAACTGAAAGGATCAGTTCTTTTTCATTAAGGTTTTTGGCGATTGGCCCTTATCCAAGGATTGGGATAACATGCCAGATGCCTTCACTGGAAAGGCTTCGTGTTAGGAGGCAGAGTCTATCAAGCCATTGATGGAGCTGATCCAGACAAATCCGGAGAAGTTCAAAAGGGACCACCTTCTATCCGTTAAGGCACTTGCACGGGCCCGTTGAGGCCCCCCTTCACCGAGTAGGAGTGCCAAGGCTGCCTCTCCCTCGCCATCCCAACCTAAGAGGAAGGTCGAGACCCTATTTATTAGGAATCCGTTCGATAGTCCATCTCGATGGAGATATGCATCATCTTCGATTTTTTCTTCATCTTCCACAGCCAAGGGTCTTCCTATGGTGGAGCAGATGAAGGGCATTGACGAGTCATCTGGGGCGCTAGCTCTCGCCACTTCTTTAGATGCTGACAACACTAAGGCCGGTGCTAGGGTGCCTTCGGCCAGAGTGTCACCTGTTCTTTTTTTGACTTGCCGGTTGGACCGATAGTTTAGGGACCGGTTGGACCAATAGAACAGATGGCCCAAGCTCATTAGAAGGTCTGTCTGGAGTCCCTGTGAGAATTTTATCAGGAGACCTAACCGGCAAGTGTGGGGGAGGTCCAACCGGAGGAGGCCCATCCGGAAACCAGGATGGTGGCCCATCATGAGGCGTTGTAGGAGGGCCGACATGACTCCCCACAAGAGGGCCTACAGGAGGTTCCCACTTCTTCCCTGCTGAAGCAGGTGGCCAACTGACCTCCTGGGCAGTCGACCAGAGAGGAGTCCAGCATAAGCCATCTGGAGGAGGTCTAGCCAATGAGTGATTTCGAGTAGATGGCGATGACAGAGGCGGCTTGCCTGGAGGCTTTTGTGCCAGATCGACCCTAGCCAAAGTGGGCATTGACTCTGGCCTCTCTGCCATTGGTGCCTTTGAGAGTTGCTGTGGATAGGGAGCCCCATATTTGGGTGAGTTGCATTGAGCTTTTACATTTTACCGGGAATGGCTAGCCTCAACCTTTTTTCCTTGTTTTGTTTATAGGACAACAAAGCGATATAGTTCCGACAGATATGCTTGTATTAGCGGATGTCCCAGTTTCAGATGCTGGAGGGAGAGGTCCATCGTATGACCTAGATGAGGGTTGACTAGAGTGTGCCGGAGGAGCTACAGGGCCGATTGGATGTCGCCGTCTTCGAGGTCCAGCAGCACCAGGACCGCATCTTGTGCCTTGTGCTCCAATTTTTTGGGGTCTTAGTGGAGTTGCAGAGTTTCGGGCACTCTCTACACAGGTCTGAGGATGCCTTACTGGCGGCTAAGCATGACCTTACTTCACTCCAGATCGAGAATGTCAGACTTGGAGAGGAGCTGACTACTCGAGTCGACCTAGAGGAGTTGGGCCCAATTCTGAATGCAAGGTTCCTGGGTGGTGTTCGGCTGTGCCAGCAGATTGCCTCTATCGTCAACCCTAACTTTCCCATAGGCATCTTCGACGAGGGAAATAGGATTGCCCGACGCCAATCTGACTTGGCTAACTTCACCAACGGGGAGGGCCCCTCGTCTTGTCCTTTGGCCATCCCCTGGCCTTAGGGTCACCATCCTTCCCCTTGTTCTCTCTCCTTTGTATTTATTATATTGTTATTTTTGTATATACCGTCGTTTATACAGTATGGTTCCTTAAAGAATAAAAAAAGATTTTTCCAAAGGTGGTGATGATTTCTTTATTTTCGTATGGCCCTGCTTTCTTGTAATCATTGGCCGACTGAGCAGGTTGGATGTTGTAGCCTGGCCTTTTGGGAGAGTTGGAGCTGTCGTTCGCGTGCGACGAATTGGGCCCTGGCCCTCTTAACCATTATAGATTGATGGCGAGCTACACAAGGATGCAACGCGATGTATGTCATAATGACGCACGTAGGCAAATTTGCTAGGGTGAGAACACGCGTCATTTTCCATCATAGCGACACGACCTTTCAACTTTGCTACGTCGTTGTTTCCATCAATGGCTCCACTTATTTAAGCATGGTGTCTCCTACTACTCTTTTCATTGCTTAACCTCTGCAAACGTCTCTGCTTTTACTATTGTCCTATTGAATGCCTGATTGAGATGTTATCGACATTCTGACTATGCTCACCCTTGCACGGGGAGCGTCGTCTTCCTCTTCCCATGAGCCTTTGACCGATGGGGGAAGTGGTGACGGGCAAATGGTGAGGGAAAACAACAAAGAGGACTCAGTGAATGGGGCCGCCACCGAAAAAGGGCACCATCTCGATGCTCCACTCCTCAAGCCCCTCGTGCCCTGAGGGCACCTCTAAGCCTCAAATCCATTGGGTCTTCTCGCCAGGTATGCCCGCTGAGAGATGTTGTTTCTAGCTAACCCACCGTTTCTATTTGATAGCCTCAAAAGTGCCTCGCTAGTTGGAGGAGTCCATACTCTCATAGGGAGACGAGATTGCTCACTTGTTGCGCACACAAACTGATCATGTCACCGAAGAGATGGAGCGTCGAGTCGATACTATTGTTAGGGATGTTCTACAAAGTTAAGCATGGGCCAACTACCTCAATCAAGTCCTGTCCGAGTCTGAGGCAAGATTGCAAGAGCTCTCTAAAGCCCATGCTCGAGCTATGGGTAGGATCGCATCACTCAAGAGTGAGCTAAGGACCAAGCTTCGTCCTAAGAAGGCAGCCCCTGTTCTAGAGGAGCAGTTTCAGGAGGGCATCCATTTTAGTAGATGGATGGCCTCATTAGTGACCCCCGACTTTCCTGTTGGTTTCCTGGATTTGAGGAACACTGGAGCTTCTTGCCGCTCGAACCTAATCGACTACCAGGTTAGAGAAGGCAGAGGGCCTGTGCCACGTCCTCCAAAAGGTCTTCGGTCATAGGATACTCATCTAGGTAGACTATAGGCAAAAATAGTGTCTTGTATCTTTAAGGCCATCAGATGCCCTCAGATGTACATCCTGACTCTTTAATGAAATAGTTAGACCGTGTTGATCATTGTTGCTGATGTTTCTATAGCGTGCTAGATTTCTTCGTCCAATACTTTTCTGTTCACTGGCTAAACGCTTCTGTTGCCATCACCGAGGCATCATGGGGCCCAACGCCGGCCACTCACTTCTACCATGGGCCGCCCGAGCCTTAGGTGAGGTCCACGGGGGAGGTTCTGGTATGTGGTTGTCAGCTAAGCCTTGCGGTTATCATTTGTCACGCTTTTGCTAGCCTAGACAGTCATACTCATGTACCCATCGGTACTCGGTCCTATTGGAGGGCGTCATATCTTTCACGCGTTGGGTCCTAGTTCGCCGATCATTGTAGACTAATGATACTCTTCCCTTCTTGAGGGAGTTGTCACGCGCAGACTGAAAAGCTCCCTAAGGTTTTGAGTTTGATTGTGCATGGGTCGCTGGTGATGGGACCGAGGTTTAAATTCAACCGCATTTGGGCCACCCGGTACGGGACTGATATTCAAATTCGACCACGTATGGACTGCTCGGTATGGGGTCAAGGTTCAAATTCAATCATCTTCGAGCTGCTTGATTTGGGACTGAGATTCAGTAATAGGTCAATGAGAATTTACCCGATTTATGGGCAGTCTAGGTTGTTTGAATTTGTATAACATCACACAAGTATTCATATAAACAAATAAATAGGAATGACAAAAATAAGCAAGCAAATAAGTAATTTGATTAAACATGATACAATCTTACAAGCATTCTCAATGATATGTGCTAGGCCTACCTTGGTTCATTAAGACCCTTACTAGTAATACTTTTTTAGATGGATGACATTTCACATCCTTGGAACCAATTTACCATTTTGGACTCGAAGCTTGTATGCCTCGTTCCGCAGAATGGCTAAAATGAGCAATGGGCCTTCCCAAGTTGGGAAGAGCTTGTTCCTATTTGTAATCTTTCTTGTAGCCTCTATACTTCGCAGAGCTAGGTCTCCTAGCTCGAACTGTCGAGCATTCACCATCTTGTTGTAGTACCGAGCAATCCGCTGCTGGTAAACCACTATGCGCATCTTGGCCTTGTCCTGTACCTCTTTGAGCAGGTCAAGGTACTTCCCAAGCCATCGGGAGTTATTGAGTAAATCCAAGCCTTCTACCCAAAGGCTGGGCAGCCCGATTTTGACTGGAATGACGGCCTCAATCCCGTAGCATAAGCTAAAAGGCGTTTTACGTGTCGACTCCTTTGGCATTGTCCAGTATGACCACAGCACAGAAGGTAGCTCGTCCGCCCAGGAGCCCCTCAGCGTCTTCCAACTTTGTCTTTAGCCTGTGCAATAAGGTTTAGTTGGTAACCTCTACCTGCCCGTTTGCTTGTGGATAGGCTACCGACTTGCGGACCAACCAGATACCCAAACAGGTGTAATATTTGGTGAAGCGCTTGCCAATCAATTGGGTTTCATTGTCAATCACGATGACTTCAGAAATCCCGAATCTATAGATGATATTCTACCGGACAAACTACATGGCATTTTGCTCGGTAATCCGAGCTAGTTGGGAGGTTTCAACTCATTTGTGAAATAGTCAATGTCTACTACAATGAATTTAATTTGCCTGAATGTGATGGAAAAGAGTTCGAGAATGTGGAGCCCCCATTGGGAGAATGGCCAGGGGGCTTGCAGGGTCCTCAGCTCCGTGGGTGACTGATGGGGCACGTTGCCATGAATCTGGTAGTTTTTACACTTTTTTACAAAGTCCATGACATCTCAGTTCATCGTCAGTTAATAGTAGCATTGACAGATTATCTTAAAGGTGAAGTTCTTGCCCCCAATGTGCAACCCGCAGATACCAATGTGCACCTCGCTTAATACGAATTCAGCCTCTTCCAGTGTTAGACACTGTAATGTATGGAGTACCTTCAGCGGTACAACCTTTTGTCTACGATGCTATACCAGCCAGCCATCTTCTTGATGTATTTGGCATCATCCAGGTTCTCCGGTAGGAAACCATCCCTAATATACCTCCAATAGTGCAACATCCAGCTTTTTCCATTGGAGACCTGCAGCACCTTTGGCTCTTCTATGCCTAGAGAGGTCAGGATCTCTCATATATCTCTAGAATACTGTTTTGGGCTTTCGATCACTGCTGTCCTTGCAAGTTAGTCAGCCTTCTAATTGTCTGCCCTCGGGATGTGTACCATCTCAACCTTGTCAAATTTCTGGATCATGTTCCTCGCTTTAGCTAGGTAATTTGCAAGCAGTGGGTTGGACGCCTCGAAGCTTCCACTGATTTGGTTAACAATCAACTCTGTGTCACTATGGATGGTTATGTGCCTTGCCGAACATTCATTGGCAAGCCCCAACCCTGCGAGTCGGGCCTCGTACTCGGCCATGTTGTTGGTGGCTAGGAACCCAACTTTTAAAGAGTATCTCACTTTCAGTCCTTCGGGTGTCTTTAAGATCACTCTAGCCCCACTGTCGGAGTGTGTCGATGAGCCATCAATGTGGAGAGTCCAACCCAGCGCGTCAGTCTGGCAATCGGTATCGCCAATTTGGTCAATGTCCGGAATCGGGCTCATAGTCTTAACGATGAAGTCGGCCAAGCCCTACCCCTTGACGTCCGGCGTTGGCATGAACTCTACGTTGAACTCGCCCTATTCGATACCCCACTTAACTAGCCATCTTGACACATTGGGTTTCTGCAGGATTCCCTCCAATGGCTAGTTAATCAGGATGACTATTTTATATGTTTGGAAGTAGGGCCGCAACTATTTGGCCAAAAATAAAAAGTGCCAATGCGACCTTCTCAGCACACGTATAGCGGGTCTCAGCGCCCGTCAACTTTTTGTTGACGTCGGAAACCAGCCACTACACATCAAATTCCTGTAGATTAGAACGGAGCTCAATGCCACCTCCGAAACTGCCAAATACAAGTACAGCTCCTCACCCTCTTTTGGAGATGCTAGGAATGGGGGACTAGTCTAGTACTTCTTTAGTTCATCAAAGGTGTCCTGATAGTCGGCCATCTACTGGAAACCCTTCATCTTAATTCCTTTCAAGGCTTTGAAGAAGGAAATATATTTGTCTCCAGATTTATCTAAGAAATGGGAGAGCATCGCAAGCCTCCCGGGTAAACTCTGGACATCTTTTACATTCCATGGCGGGGTCATATCCATAATAGCCTTTATTTTCTCGAGATTGCCTCTGATCCCTCACCAGGAGAAAATGAAGCCCAGGTTTTTTCCTGATGACACCCCGAAGATACATTTGGTCGGGTTCAACTTGAGTCGGTGCGCCTGAAGTACCTCGAAGGTCTCATTAAGGTCACAGACATGGTCATTGGTGGTCATACACTTGACAAGTATGTCGTCTACATATACCTTCATATTCCGTTTAATCTGAGCCTTGGACACTTTGTTCACGAGCAATTAGTACGTGGCACCCGCGTTTTTCAGCCCGAAGGGTATAACCTTGTAGCAGTACGTCCATTGGTCCATTATGAAGAAGGTATGCTCCTCATCCTCAGGACTCATCCAAATTTGGTTGTAGTTGTAGTATGTCCATAAAACTTAGTAGTTCGTGCCTGGGGGTGGTGTCGATGAGTAGGTCAATCCTGGATAGTGGGAAGTTGCCTTTCAGGCATGCCTTGTTTACATTGGTAAAATCGAAGCACATTTGCCCTTCCCGTTACTCTTCTTGACAACGACAATATTGGGGAGCCAATCCGGGTACTGGACTTCTCTAATAAAACTGACGTCGAGCAATTTCTTCACTTTTTCTCAGATGCCAATAAGCTTTTCCATGTAGCAGTTTCTCCATTTCTGCTGGATGGGTTTGTAGTTCAGATCAAAACCCAACTTATGGACTATCATCTTAGTCAAAATTTTGAACATATCGACCAGAATCCATGCAAAACTATCAGAGTTCTGTCGGAGGAAGTTGACAAGCTAATCTTGTAGAAGTCCGACAAGTGAACCCCCTATCTGTACGCACTTCTCTGGCTTTTCGGGATCTAAAAGAACGTTGTCAGTTGTTTTGCCAACTTGGGCCTGTTGAGAGTTTCCTCATTTCTGTGATTCAGATCGTCCACTAGCAGATCCGGAGTGGACTGAGTGACTTGGGAGAGGTAACAGGTCCAATCGGTTACCTAGCTGCCTAGCATTTCTCTGATGCTGTGGGCCTTAGGAAATTTCATATTTAACTGTGTGATCGATGTTACAGCCCCAAAGGCAGTCAGGCATTGTCCGATCAAGATAGTGTTATATACTGAAGGTAAGTCAACTACTATGAATGTCATCAAGTGGGATGAGTCTTGGAGTACATCCCTAAGGTAACTTCCAACTGGATCGTTCCTTGGACGAGTACCGGCTCGTTATCCTACCTGTAGAGGGGCCTTCGGGCGGTCATAACTGACTCTTTTTTAGCCCCAATTTAAAATAAGCATCTATGTAAAGTAAATTGTGCAAACTTTTATTATCAATAAAGACTCATTTTAATTGGTAGTCATCGGTACCAATTGAAATGAGAGCGAATACAAGCAAAGGGTCAGAGTAGGGAGTCATTACATGTGGCATGTCTTCTTTACAAAAATTAATGATATTGTCCCTAACTTCTACCCTTTGTTTCTTCGAAGCGATCCCGAGCTAACTAGTGGGGCGGTCTGATCGGGTTGCCCCCATATTGACCACTCCGACTACAACTTGATTTCTCGGCTGCTGCTGCTCGATCCTCTCTTCTCCTACCCCACCTGGCCCTTGCTCCAAGTTCCACAAAAATTGGGTCAGGTGTCCCCTCCGGATAAATTTTTTAATTTCTTTCTACAGGGTCCGGCAAGATTCTGTGTTGTGATCCGAAGATTGATGGTAGTGACAATATTTTATCTAATATTTTTCCTCTGGTTTCTTGACCGGTTTCAGCCATTTCATGAATTTCTCCTCATAGATCTGCATGAGAATGTTAATCCAGGAGTCATTTAGGGGAGTGAGGTTTGGTGTTATGAATTTCCTTTTGACCCTTGGTTCCATCATACGCTGCTTCCTCGAATCTCGGGTGCTAAAGTGGTCCCCATTTCTCTTTCTCCCTCCTAGTGGTCCCTGATGTAGCGAGGCCTCATGTCCCAGGTGCTTAGCTTTGTTGGCCTCTTCAGCCACCATGTAAGCTCGGATGATGTCCTCGACCTCACAGAAAGTTTGGGAATTCTTGTGGGCCAAATGTTTGAAGAACTCACCTGGCTCCACGGTAGAGATAAAGGTGCTCAACTTTATCTCGTCAGTCAACTGAGGTAAACGATAGGCTTCCATGGTGAATTGAGTCAGGAAGCTTCTCAGGCTTTCATTGGGTCCCTACCCCTGCTTGATGCGAGCGAGATGCCAGGATTGTCTTTTCTCCCTTCAACTGGATGCAAACTGTGTCAAAAAGCTATCAGTGAGCTCCTGGAACATCCGGATCGAATTTGCCGGCAGGTGATAGAACCAAATCTAGGTGTCCTTAGGGTCAACAGAAAGTATAGGCACATAGCTGGCTCACCCAAGCCCTGGAAGCCTAGCAAGGTACGAATGAAATCCAGATGATACATCAGATCAGTTTTTCCGTCATAGCACTCCAGGATCAGCATCTTGAACTTCTGAGAGAGCGACTATATTTGAATCTCCATTATGAATGGCGATCGTCTCAGTTCTACAGAGCGTCCTGTAGCGTCTCCCTTAAATACATGCTGCCATGTCTTTTTCACTCGCTCCTCTACTCGGGGAGAGATTGCGACTCTTTTCACGTTGAGGTAGGACCTCAACTTTGAGTGATTTAGAGAGCGGTGTGACGTTAGCTGGCTACTACCAACGGTTAGTTGAATGTTGCACTAGGCCCCTTATCAGGTCAGCGGCCTCTACTCATCATGTGAGTAGTGAGGGTTTCGCCACTCCGTGCTTTCCTTCGGCGTCATGTGGCCAAGTCGGCTCTCCAAACAGGATTGGACCTCATCGTTCAAAGCCATTCTGGCAACGAGGTCATCCAGGTGTCCTGCCTTCTGGACTGGTCATTTCTTCCTCCGGATTCTGCACCTTGATACAGAAGTGTGGGTGGCAGCAAAAGGAGCCCCCAACTCATGTCGGTGGGCGAAAAGTGCCTAGAGCATCTACGATATGTTGTCTACCCAGTCGGCGAGCGCTTACATGAAGAGCACCGGTCACTTTTCCGTATGGCTACCCATAGTGGGATCATCACTATGGATATGGCGTCTTTGGTCAAAGTGTTGGAATGTGCTTTGGTGTTAACCATGTCTACTTCTGTCTAAATGGTGGTTAGGCCTTTTGTTTGCCTTCCCACAGATAGCGCCAATAATGCATCCTGGATTCGAGTCCGATGGATTAATGTACTTGTGACGTACCATATTTTGAACCAAAAATCCGACAGAGTTTCAACTATAATACGGACGTCTGCTAAATTACAAAATCTGAAATTATCCTGTACAACATATATAATTCACAATTTACACAAACACAAGATCCAAAAAGCCCCAAAACCATGCGTGACGCCAACATCATAACTCTGTCACGACGTTAGTTTAAAATAGATGCCAGTAGGTATCCAAACTAATTATAAATCCCTACAGAAGCATATACATTCATTAATACAACAGAAAGTACACTATGGGTATATCATCATCATCATCATATAACTATATGTAAAAACCATCAGAATACAAAATAATCCATCAGGGGACACTGATCTTCATAGCTAAGTCCATAGGATCGTCTGCAATCATCTTCAATGCCTAACTGACTTAAATCTTCTACCCTGTCTCACCGGGTGTAACTCATACTCATCTGGAGGGATAAAAATAGTAAGGGTAAGCTAAAAGCTTAGTAAGGTACATATATATATATCAAAAACATGCATAATTTCGTGTCTAAAATATAATAATGTATAAATTAAGGATAGAGATGCATATGACACTATAAATCATGTTTTAAAAAGAAAGACTTCATGATTCGTTTCCTTGTCATTTTCTTAATTTACCACATTTTATTTGAGACTTATTTCGTTTGAGGACCAAGGTCAGTAGACCTCACTGGCAAAGGAGTGGTTGGTCATAATCTAAATTGTATTTGCCCCTACAGAATCCAAAACTATCTCCTCCTTTTCAAGACCAAAAGGTGGGCCGTCTACATACCATCCCTATAGACGGGGCCGATTTGTTGTGACAGCCCAACCGCATGTGGTTCCAAGATCAACAACCTTCCGTTATAACATACTAAGGTATGTCAAGGAATATCACTCACTATAAAACACGGTCAAGATATACGGTTAGAGTAATCCGTTGAGTTTTACTATAATATTTATGGCATGTCAAAATTTATTATTCGTAATCCTTGGTCCAAGTTCTTAGTTTGTTATTTTATTAGGGAATTCTATTTTTAAGAACAAAATCATTCGTTCCCGCTCTACCGAAAAACGTTTCATAAGCAAATCAGTTCATCGTTCTAAGAAACAGTTCATAAGTCCATCACTTAATCACAGAATTCTCTCCATCATTAGATTCCTTTCCATACGCATATTTCTATACAGATTTACATATTTCTCTTGAGTTTAGGTCATCACGTGTTCTTGATTCTATTCATAATTTCTTTTAAAGCTTAAAGGATTTAAGAATTCTTTTTTGACATTAAGCTAAAAAGAATCTTAAAGCTTCCAATCGATAATTCTTGACAAATAGTTCATAACATGATTTCCAAAATATTTCAGATTAATGTGTTTATGATGCATGCAAAAATTATCATAAGATTTGGAACATGTAAGAAATTCTTACCATAATGAGCCGAACATATTTTTAGAATTTTCGGACATCAATTACCTTTCTAAAAGCACGTCATATAATTCCCGAAGCTAGATCATCATAAATCACAATTATTTCGGATAAAGTCCAAAGGGGCACGGGTTACGGTTCTGGTGAGCATAAAATCATGCGAAACTACCAATTCGGATACCAAATTGATAAATTGGAATGTTCACGATATAGGTAACAATATTCTAAAGCTAACTTATGCATAAATCCCAATTTAAACGGTGAACTCATCCGGGGTGCAGGTTTCAAGTTTTGTGTCCGAAAATGGGTCAAAATTATGAAATCGGGCACAAAATTCACATATTTGTATATTCAAATTATGGATAACAATTATCTAAAGTCAAATCATACATAAAATCTAAAATAAATGGTGAAATGGGTCTGGGTGTGGGTCAGGGTTTTGGGTTGCGAAAAACCATTCAAATCTCGATATTCGAACATGAAGTCGATGTATTTTCATACTCAGATCGTGGGCAATACAAAATATAAAATTATTTAGGTATCAAAACGAAGATATCATAAAAAAACCGAATAAAAGTGTAAGAAAACGAAAGAGGAGAGTATGAGTGTACTTCCCTCGACCCGATTATTACTTCCTTAACTGGCTCGAGCTCAGAATCGGACTCGGAAACCTCAGATTTCCCCTTCTCTCTCTTCTCCCTCCCTCTCTCTGTCTTCTCCCGTGTGGAGGCCGAAAATGGGCCGAAAGAAACCCTTGCGGGTTAGTGCTAGCCCGGCGCCCAACGGGTGCTGGCTCCCTAGAAATGGCGCCTGCCGTGACACTAGAGTGCCCAGCAGGCGGTTGCCCTACTCCACCTCCAAAACATATTATCTCGCGTATCATAAACCGAATTTTGATTATATTAATTTAATACATCGCGGTTATTATAAATTAGAACCCAAATTCTATTTACGAATTAATATTTCGAGATTATAATGCCTGTTCTCAAATCTACCAATTCTGGGTCTTCAGACCTTTTAATATAACTTCTCCCGTATCCTTAGACCTTGATCCATTTGCATTAATTTAATTACTCCTAATTACCATATTGTAAAAATTGGTACCTTACAGTGCTATTGGGACTTCGAGTTGAGCTGACGTGGGTCCCTATTTTTGTACTCCTTAGCTAGAATCCTACACACCAAAATGAAAAAAAGAGAGGTCAGAAGATTGACAAAACTCATTCACCAATATATCCTTTGATACTTAAGTCAATAGTCTTTCTTAGAAGATAGAAAGATATAAAGTATGAATTTATGAGAAACGATACAAGAAAGGGTGTTGCTTGACCTTAATGGGGAGGTTGCACTCGTCGTGGAGCAGCTTTGTGGTGGTGTGCTCGAGGAAAGCGGCTTTAATGACGTTGAAGCGAGAATTATTGGAAAATTCTACGAGCTTGGCAGACAGAGAAAGAGAGCTCTGGCATTCGAGGACTTGCTCAATTGTGTATGCGAATATTGATATGTGCATGCCTTTGGAGTTTACCCCCAAGGGCTTCTTATAGCCTTCAGGCTTTCTCAACCTTACTTGGGCAGTAAGGCTAACCATTAGCTACCCCGCGTAGATATGGTGGGTTGGCATGAAGATTACGGGCGCTTATTTAGGCAACCATGATCAAATGAAATGGACTCCTTTCTTCTTGGAGGAGATGCTACATACAACGAATATTGCGGTGAATATTAGGACGATACGTTGAGTTAGCAGTTGCCATTCTTGGAGAGATCACGATCTTGGACAATATTCGTAACTCCGTCTAGTTAAGACAAGTGATCCTCACTATGCAGGAATAGAGTTAGGGGCCATTTGGATTGGGCAGTCTTGACTAGGTCATTGCCAACTGACTGATGTATCGTTATCGGTTAACAGAAGCGTCGATCATCCTCTGAGCTAGTATGCTAGATGCCTTCTAGGCCAGCAGCCTTTTGGGCCGGCCCATTTCTACCATTCCTATGATATCTAATTTTATCTATTCTTCTAACTTCATACATGCAAAACTTGTATATTTTTTACAACCAAATATATATTCATCCTTAAGGCATTCATTAATAAGATTTATCTAGTCTTTGTCAAAAGCCCTATATGATTTCATAAAGTATAATCTCTTATCTATAATGATGGGTATACCAAAAATGGGTTGGACTCAGAAAGTCAATAAAGGCCCAAAATTACGGTCAACATTCTAACGGCCCAATTGGAAAAACGGCCCAAAAGTTGAAAAGCCCAGGACGGTCAACGTTGGCGTTGACCGTCCGGGCGGCCAACTTACCAGCAGGCAGTCAACTCAAATGTTGACCGCCCGCCTTACGCACATTCGGCCAAAAAGAGGCTTTTTTACAGTAATGGGCCTGACTCACTCAGGCCCATGGCCCATCTGGCGGCTAATGACGGAAATCCACCACAAGGGCGGCCAACACGCACACAGACGGTCAACTCGAACGTTGACCGTCCACGTCTTGCACGTTGGGCCCCAATAAGCCCTTCTACAGTAACGGGCCTGACCCTTTTAGGCCCACAAATCATCAAAAGGCCAACAACGGTTTTTCAGGAATATTTCACGATCTTAGCTAGCACCAAAAAGGATATTAGCAATATTGGTGCCTCCCATATAAGGAAGGCGCCAGATTTTCTCCAAATCTTTGCCAACTCAGACTTTCCAACGGTAACATGCACAGAAAGAAAGCGCCCGGTTTGAAAAGCTGTTGGCTGCCTCACAAGGAAACAATCACGACCAGCTTGGCAACTGGCATCCGCTCCAGAAGGTAAGCCGGCCGGCAGATCAGGAAGGCAATCACTCCTTCCAAAGAGAGAGGATCGTCCTCTCAGCTACAAAAGAAGCCCTGGGTTCACCATCCAGGGCATGCTTTCGTTGATGCTTTGATTGACGCTCTCAATATATCCAATTGCACACGCTCTCTATAAGACGATCAAGTGCTTTCAGAAATCGGCCTTCTCTGCCACCTTCCTTCTCCAAAAACCCTAAGGCAACAAGCGTGCCCTCACGGCCGTTTACTGCCTTCCCACCTTTCAGATCCAAGAAGACCTCACGTCTCTTTTACATCTGGATCAAATACTCTTTTTCTCTCTCTCTCTCAATTTCAGTTTCTTTCTGTCGAAGACTGTTTTATTGACTTGAGCGTCGGAGTATTTTCGGTGGGACAACTTCCCGCCGAACACGCTGACCTCTTATTCTATGTAGTGGTGTGCAGGATCCAACTCAGGGAACGGAGCCGGAGCCACGACAAGAGGATCATCCAAATCTGTTTGAAGTTTGGATCTAGAGACGCATCATTGGCGCCGTCTGTGGGAACGCTTACAAAAGCCAATCACTAAATCTGCACAAACTCTCTCTCTCTATCACCTTTTGATTCTGCAATGGTAAACACGAGAGCCCAAGCTAGCGACCCTGCTAGAGATGCTGCTAACTCTGACCAGGACCACGCTGCTGGTGCCATGGTCAACGGGGCCACAGGCGGAGTTCCACCGCCTTACTTTCAACTACTGGTGGAGTAGATGCAGGACAACAATCGTCTGCTCCAATTACTTTGTGCTCGGAACGAGCAACGACAGCAAGCGGCTCCACCAGCAGCCATCCCTGCACCGGCCACCAAAAGGGGTGGCCAAAGGAAGAAGAAGCCAACCAAAAGGCCTGCCAAAGCCGGAGACAATCCGGCTCCGGCGTCCTCCGGCATTCCAGGCCAGAACAGGCCAATGGAATGCTCCGGGAATACGTCTTCGACAGAGAGCCCAGAAAGAAGAAATCCCCGATACTTTCGGGCGGAAGACCACCACGAAGTCTAGGAACAAGCCTCCAGGACTGTCAGATCCACTGGATGCAGCAGCCGACCGGCTGCTGAACCCGCCAGGGACAAGACGAAGTTGTGGCATTACCTTAACTCCAAACGATCAGCAAACGTCGCTCGCACCGATCCGCGGGTGGACAAGATCTGGAACCGTGTGTTCCAAGAGGAGGAGCGCACCATTGACTTGGACCGATCTCCTTTCACTGCGGAGATCCTAAGCCGTCCACTGCAAACAAAGTTCAAGATGCTGTCCTTTGACTTATACGATGGGGGTAGTGATCCAGTTGACCAATGGATCACTTCCGCACTCATCTAAGTCTACAAGGGCTAGAGGACTCAGCGATGTGCCGCTGCTTCCCACTTACACTGAAGGAAGATGCTCGAATCTGATTCCATCACCTCCCTTCAGGCACCATCAGCAGTTTTCGTGAGCTCACGGATCTCTTCTTAGCTCAGTACGCCTCGAGCCGACGGGAAGAGAAACAGTCGTAGCATTTCTCCCACATAAAACAGAAACCGAGAGAGAACCCACGTCGTTTCCTGGATCGCTTCATGGCAGAGACCAGAAGGATCCCTAGGATCACAGAGGAGATGAAACTGGGCAGTTTCATCTCTGCGCTTACTTACGGTGACATTTTCAAGCACCTTACCCACAAAAACCCACAAACCTTCCGCGAGGCGGAATCCATCATCAGGGCCTACGCTGCGGCGGAGGAGGCCAACAAGGCAAAATGCCCAGAGCGGGCGGATCAGCCTCGGCCGATCCCTGGTGAGGGGAACAGAAAGTACAGCGACGGAGAACACTCCCGCCAAAAGCAGCGCTGGACTGGGCCCCCAGAACAAAGAGATTACGGGCCCACCAGTTTCACACCTCTGACAGACACGCGCGCCAACGTCCTTATGCAGATCCGTGGAGAAAAGTTTTTGAAGTGGCCTAAACCACTGAAGGACTCTGGAAACCAGTCGAAGTATTGCGACTTCCATCGTTTTGCTGGTCATTCAACTGAGGACTGTAAGACATTGCAAAGGAAAATCGAAGATCTGATTCGTAGATGCCACCTCACGAAGTTTGTTAGAGGCTCGGGACAGAGCTCAGGAGCAGCTGATGAAGAGGGGTAGGAGCAGACTTTACCCCGGAACAGGATTGCGGCGAGGGTGGTTAACATGGTCACCACCTAACCTGCCAAGAACCCGACGGATAGCAAGGAGCAGCAGACTGGGAGGAAGAAGTAGCGTACAGTGGACAATACAATTAGCTTCAGTGATAGTGATTCAGCTCATGTAATGTCTCCCCATGCTGACCCCCTTGTCATATCAGCACTCGTTTCAAACGGCAGTTCGGATTACCAGCTGAAATGAGTCTTTATCGATAATGAAAGTTCTAAAGATTTGCTTTACTTAGATGCTTTCTTTAAGTTAGGCCTAAAAAAGAATCGATTAAAACCGGCCGAGGGCCCATTATACGGCCTCAACAACGAACCAGTGCCCGTTCAGGGGATTATTCAACTGGAAGTCACCTTAGGGACGTATCCAAAGACAGCCAGTCGCACACTTACCTTTCTAGTGGTCGACGGGCCCTCCGTTTACAACGCGATACTAGGCAGGCCGTGCCTGACAGTGTTTGGGGCGGTCACCTCAGTTCCACACCTCAAAAATGAAATTCCCGATACCTTACGGTGTGGGAGAGGTGTTAGGCGACCAAATAATCGGGCGGACATGCTACATGTCCCAGATTGCCCCTAGCGGCAGTCCTAGCATGGTGGGAGAGCTCGATCATCGAGACAAAACCACCCTATAACAAGGGCAGTCTGGTGAAGCCACAGATCTATTCTCACAAAACCCAAAGGAACCGGAGAAGTGTGTGCAGATTGGCAGCTCACTCACTGGCACACTGCTCATTGAACTGATTGCGTTCCTGCAACAGAACGCCGATATATTCACGTGGACTCCCGCAGACATGCCCGGGATTTTGGCTGAGGTGATGGTCCACAAGCTGGGCCTCGATCCTGACCGGATCCAGTTATGCAGAAGCAGAGGAACCACTCCACAGAGAAGCCGATCGCCATCCGAGAGGAGGTAAAAAAGCTACTGGACGCTGGGTTTATTAGAGAAGTCCAGTACCCAGATTGGCTTTCAAACGTCGTCTTGGTTAAAAAGAACAACAAAAAATGACAAATGTGCGTCGATTTTACCGACGTCAACAAGGCCTACCCAAAAGATAGTTTTTTCTTGCCCAGGATTGACCTACTGGTTGACTCCACGGCTGGACATGAGCTGCTCAGCTTCATGGATGCCTATTCAGGTTACAACCAGATTCGAATGAGTCCGGAAGATGAAGAGCATACATCGTTCGTGAAGGACCAGGGCACCTACTGCTACAAAGTGATGCCCTTCGGACTGAAAAACGCTGGAGCGACTTACCAGCGACTGGTCAATAAGATGTTCGAAAAGTAGATTGGTCGCAATATGGAGGTCTACGTCAACGACATGCTCGACAAGAGTAGAGTCACTGGTGACCACATACGTGACCTGAAAGAATCATTTGAGGTGCTCCGCCAGCACCAAATGAAACTAAATCCAGCCAAGTGTGTCTTTTGGGTGGCCTCCGGGAAGTTCTTGGGTTTCATCGTCTCCCAGAGGGGGATCGAGGCCAACCCAGAAAAGATCAAGGCCCTCGCTGACATGGCTCCCCCGCGGAGCGTCAAGGACGTCCAGCGATTGACTGGGCGGCTGGCAGCTTTGTCCCGCTTCCTCGCGAAGTCCGGCAACAAGTACTAGCCCTTCTTTGAAGCCCTGAGACGAAAGAAATCCAATGGATTCCAGTGAACGGCTGACTGCCAGGCAGCCTTCAATGAATTGAAGCAGTATCTGGCCAGCCCACCGTTGCTAGCATCACCAAAGGGCGGAGAGGAGCTGTACCTTTACCTGGCCGTATCAGAAGTGTCCCTCAACTCCGTCCTCGTGCGCCAGGAATTAGATATCCAACAGCCGGTCCACTATGTGAGCAAAACATTAACCGGTCCAGAAATGCGCTATCCGCGCGCTGAAAAAATGGCCCTAGCACTTATCTTCGCAGCGCAGAAATTGAGGCCATACTTTCAGGCGCACCGCATAGTGGTCCTCACTGACCAACCGTTGAAAGGCATACTCCAGAAACCAGACGTTTCGGGACGACTGGTAAAGTGGACTATCGAATTGGGCGAGTTCGACATCGAATTCAGGCCTAAATCTGCAATAAAAGCGCAAGCCCTGGCTGACTTCATTGTCGAGACCACGACCCCAATCCACAAGGAACAGTCCGCAAAAAATGCAGGACAGCCAGACGAAGTTCCAGAATGGACGCTCCACGTGGACGGATCGTCCACGGACGGTGGCAGCGGAGCAGGGGTGGTTCTTACGACCCCTGATAGATTTGAGGTTAAGTATTCCCTCAAACTGGACTTCCTGGAGACCAACAACGTCGCCGAATACGAAGCCCTGCTGGCCAGCTTACGATTAGCAAAGAAGTGCTCTGCCAAGAGGTTGGCAGTTTACAACGACTCCGAACTAATCGTCAACCAGGTTAACGGGGGCTTTGAGGCAAACAACCTATCCTTGGCCAAATACCTGGCAAAGGCAAAGGAGGTCATCCAGGGCTTCGACAAACTGACCCTGGTTCACATTCCTCGAACTGAAAACTGGAAGACAGACCGGTTTGCTAGAGCCGCCACTGCCAAAAACCCAGAGCAGTACTCGAGGGACATGAGGGAGGTTTTGAATGCTCCCAGCATAGAAAAACAGGAGGCAATACAGATTTCTGAGACGGAAAACTGGATGACGCCCTACCTAAAATACTTAGCTGACGAATCACTCCCAGAGGACGCCAAAAAGGCCAAGCGAATTAAAAAGACAGCTGGCTAGTACGCAGTAGTCGATGGTCGGCTGTATCGCCGCGGGTACTCGACTCTGTACCTCCGCTGTCTATCTCCAGAGGAGGCCGACTATGCGCTGGGCGAAGTTCACCTCGGGATCTGTGGATCACACGTAGGCGGAAAAAAATCTGGCCTTCAAGATCATGAGGTAGGGCTATTATTGGCCCTCAATGAAAAGGAACGCGCTTGAGTTTGTAAAGAAATGTGAAAGCTGCCAGCTTCACGGCAACCTTCACCACCAGCCGTCCGCTGACGTAAAGTCACTTCAGGCTCCGTGGCCCTTCGCGCAATGGGGGCTCGATATTCTCGGCCCATTTCCCATTACCACGGGGCAAAGAAAGTTTATCATCGCAGGCATCGACTACTTTACCAAGTGGGTCAAAGCAGTCCTGCTGGAAAAAATCACAGAGCACAATGCACTAGAATTTCTTCGCCAGAATATTGTCTGCAGGTTCGGCGTCCCAGAGGTCGTAATGACCGATAACGGGACTCAATTTTTGGGAAAACGCTTCACCAAGTATTGCACCGGCCTTGGCATCAAGCTGGTCCACACTTCGGTGGCATACCCCTAAGCCAACGGGCTAGTGGAGGTCACAAACCGTACGCTACTCCACAGGTTAAATACTAAGCTAGAGGACGCCGGGGGCTCCTAGGTTGACGAGCTCCCTTCCGTTCTTTGGTCTTATCGAACAACCTCAAAGGAACCAACGCGCGAGACACCCTTCAGCCTCTGTTACGAGACTGAAGCGGTGATCTCGGTCGAAATCGAGCTTCCAAGTCTCAGGGTGGAGTCTTTCGACCCACAGACCAACTCCCAAAAAATTAGGGAGCATTTAGACCTGCTAGAGGAAGCCCGCGACGCCGCTAGAATACGGACAGCAGCGTACCAACACTGAGTTGTCCGGTACTACAATAAAAAGGTGAAAGCCTGGTAATTCGACGTTGGGGACTTGGTCCTACGAGGCGTCGAGGCCACAGGCAAGCTGGCCGGCCGCAACATGCTCTCTCCCAACTGGGAGGGACCTTTCCTTGTCTCTGTCGTCCTGCGAAACGGAGCATACAAACTCCGTCGTCCCACTTGTGTGCATTCATTCGCATGCTTGTTTTAATTCGGCAAAATAAGAGGTTTACTTAGCATATAGAATCCTAGGCTCTGTGTGCATACATATGAACTGTATTTGCCTTGCAGGTTTACCCGATCTAGACTGTCCCTAAGTCGGGAGGGTCTTCACCTTCTCGTTAAACCCTGGTCATCCATGTGGCCCAGAAGTGGTCTGAAACCCTGGTCATCCAGGTGACCCATAAGCGGTCTTAAACCCTAGTCATCTAGGTGGCCCATGAGCGGTCTGAAACCCTGGTCATCCAGGTGGTCCATGAGCGGTCTGAAACATTGGTCATCCAAGTGGCCCATGAGTGGTCTGAAACCTCGGTCATCCGAGTGGCCCAATAGCGGTCGTACTAAACCTTGGTCATCCAAGTGGGCCGATAGCGATCTAAAAACCTTAGGGGGTAAATATGGCACACGCGACGACCTCCTCTCGGGGAGTAGCAACATCAGTCAATGACGGTCGAAGGGAGAAACATTTATTCTCCAACACTGGCTGCCCAAGTCATTACTTGTACGGCGCCACCGGACTGGTTAACACACCCGCCCGCCTTACTCATTAGCCAGCCAAGGACTTTACTCCTTGGGCGGCCGGCCGACTAGATTGGGCGGCCGGCCGACTAGATTGGCCGCCCAATGCAATGATTCACATAAACACAAAAAGCAATAAAAACAAGGGACACCAAATTGAAGGGAATTTTCATTTTATTACTCAAAAAGTGTATTACATTTTACATAAGTCCCAAAAATGCGAAAGGCTACAAGGGCGGCAGCCCACCCTGGATGTCACGGGGCTCTCCCTCCAAATCTTCCTTGCGTTGCACTGTGCAGTTTTTCTGATTGATAAACTCCACTGGAAAGTCAGGATCGATCAACCGCGCAATGCGACGTCCAATGTTGAGCCCCTCCAACAGCCGGGCGTGCAGTGCGCCCCCGATCTCATGGGGCCTGATTCGAGTGGCCAACTCGTTCTCTGAGGCTGTGGCTCTGTCAGCAAGGCGTTTATGGCTCGCCTTAAGTTGATCCACCTCCTCCTTCAAGCGAGCGACCTCGACCTTCAACTCAGCATTCTCAGCCTCCATGCCCGCCATAACCGCCTCAAGGGCAGCGGTCTGCTCACGGAGCTCTCCTCCTGAGGTGGCCAGCTTGGCCTCCAGCCAGGCGATCTCAGCCTCTCGGTCCACCATGATGCGATCACGTTGCTCCACTTACCGAGAGAAAGCTGATATCAACCTCCTTGACTGCACAAGACAAAAGCAAAACGTAAGTCATAAATATGAGGAAGGAAAAAGTGCAAGGAGGCTATTGAAAAAATCATACCTCGTAAATCTTCCTCCAGGGCCTCATAGGCCTGGACTCCAAACTTGGCCTAGTTGGTGGTGGACCAGGAGATGACGAGCCAGAAGCACCCTCTCGCGCCGAGCACATCGCTGCCTCATCCAAGATGCGGTCCAGAAGCTCATCATCATCATCAGCGGCGGCGGCTGATTCCTCCCTCGCAGCCTCTGAGGCAGCCGCAGCAGGCCTCTTCCCCCTGGCTGCCACTGGAGCGGTTGCTGGAGGATCAACTCTCGTCGACGGCTCCACAATAAAAACTCGCGAGCCCTCAGCCATGTCGCGAGCTGGCTCCTCCGCAGACTCCATCCAGGCAGCGCCTGGGACCACCCTCGTCGCTGGCTGAGCCAGGATGACTCCTCTAGTCTCCGTCAGCCTGTCTCCAACGAACTTTCCAGCTCCAGCAGTGCTACCGGATCCGCCACAGATCCCAACAACCACATAGTCAATTTGAGATGAAGACAAGGAGGGCGTCCCAATTACCCTCTCAGTAGCCCCCTCCTCCGAGCGCCTTGGGTGGATGATTACACCCCTTGATTTCTCAGGATTCATCATCTTGACCGGAGGGCGTGGCTTCTAAACCAGCGATGGCGGTCCCCAATTGACCTTCTTGGATTCCGCCCGGGAAACCAAGAAGTCCCTTTTGAACTCATCCGGTTTAGCCCGTATGGCCTTGGTTAGCCATGCGTAGGCGGCGCAATCCGCCGGAGACGGCGTACCAAAATGCATCTTAGGAACCTGACCCCAGTTCCTTGCAAGGGCCCACTTCTCCGCCACCTTCACGAAGAAGAACCGATTTTTCCAGTTCTTCAACGAATCGTAGATGGCCGTACTAATCTTTATTCCGGTGCGAGGAGTAAGCGATATCCACTCATTCCCAGGATTCAATTTAAATACAACCCTAACGCCGGTCATCCTAAATTTCTTGCCAAATTTTTGGGAAAAAATACACAGGGTGCAGAGATACCTCAAGGCGTTGGCGTGAAGTTGGGCGATGGGTACTCGCAGAGCCTTCATGATTGATTCCAGCTCCTCCGGCAGCGGCAAGCGGAGGCCACTCTGAAATGGGCCTCGTAAACGGTGATGAACTCCTCTGGTGGTGCAAAGGCTTTGTCGTCTTTGCCCGGAACTCTCCAGGTCGTCTTCTTAGGAATATTAAATTCAATGCACAGTGCTTTAATATCGTTTTTTCTCAAGACGGACGAAAAGTCTACAACTGAAGCCATAATCGAGCGAAAGCTAGGGTTTCTTTTGGAAGAGTTCGTCTGAGAAACGAGAATAAAGAAGACGACGGTTTGAAAGCGTAAGTAATTTCAAAAATACGGAAGGAAAACTTAAGTGCCGAGCGTGGAACCCCTCATTAAGGATGCCGTCAGGATCACCACGTGTCGCCTCCCTACTTGGCCCTATAAAAGGCGGATCTCCGACGCATTAATGGCCGAGATATCAGCCAAACCAAAGGGAGACACGTATCATACTTTGCCAGGTAAACCGGCTAATGGCCAAGCAAGATGCTTCCAGAATTGGCCAGGGCGGTCAACGATTCTGGTACTCCGGAATTGACCAGGACGGTCAATAATTCTGGTACCCCGGAATTCACTAGGACGGTCAATAATTCTGGTACTCCGAAATTGACTAGGGCGGTCAACAATTCTAGTCAAACTCTCCTTCACGCATTTTTACAAATTTCCACGAGATCCTCAAAGTAAGGAAAGGCATCCCATCATGAACATACTGGAGCCCAGACTCCTGGCCACCAGCATGGGGGGCTAGTGATGGGTATACCAAAAATGAGCTGGACTCAGAAAGTCAACAAAGGCCCAAAACGGCGGTCAACATTCTAACGGCCCAAAAGATGAAAAGCCCAGGACGGTCAACGTTGGCGTTGACCGTCCGGGCGGCTAACTTACCAGCAGGCGGTCAACTCAAATGTTGACCGCCCGCCTTACGCGCATTGGGCCCAAAAGAGGCTTTTCTACAGTAATGGGCCTGGCTCACTCAGGCCCATGGCCCATCTGGCGGCTAATGACGGAAATCCACCACAAGGATGGCCAACACGCACACAGACGGTCAACTCGAACGTTGACCATCAGCGTCCTACACTTTGGGCCCCAATAAGCCCTTCTACAGTAACGGGTCTGACCCGTTTAGGCCCACAAATCATCAAAAGGCCAACAACGGTTTTCTAGGAATATTTCACGATCTCAGCTGGCACCAAAAAGGATATTGGCAATATTGGCGCCTCCCATACAAGGAAGGCGCCAGATTTTCTCCAAATCTTTGCCAACCCAGACTTTCTAACGGTAACATGCACAAAAAGAAAGCGCCCGATTTGGAAAGCTGTTGGCCGCCTCACAAGGAAACAATCAAGACCAGCTTGGCAACTGGCATCCGCTCCAGAAGGTAAGCCGGCCGGCAGATCAGGAAGGCAATCACTCCTTCCAAAGAGAGAGGATCGTCCTCTCAGCTACAAAAGAAGCCCTGGGTTCACCATCCAGGGCATGTTTTCGTTGATGCTTTGATTGACGCTCTTAATACATCCAATTGCACAAGCTCTCTGTAAGACGATCAAGTGCTTTCAGAAATCGACCTTCTCTGCCACCTTCCTTCTCCAAAAACCCTAAGGCAACAAGCGTGCCCTCACGGCCGTTTACTGCCTTCCCACCTCCCAGATCCAAGAAGACCTCATGTCTCTCTTACATCTGGATCAAACACTCTTTTTCTCTCTCTCTCTCTCTCTCAATTTCAGTTTCTTTCTGTCAAAGACTATTTTACTGACTTAAGCGTCGGAGTGTTTTCGGTGGGACAACTTCCCGCCGAACACGCTGACCTCTTGTTCTATTTAGTGGTTTGCAGGATCCAACTCAGGGAACGGAGCCGGAGCCACGACAAGAGGATCATCCGAATCTGTTCGAAGTTCGAATCCAGAGACGCATCATATAAGATACTAACACATAACATCAAAATAATTAAACAATTATTCAATCAAAAGTCATAACTAATGGATTAAAGTGATAAAGAAAATGATACAATTAGAACAAAAAAAAATTGAGTTTACTCCGTATAATAAGTTGTACTATGACAAGGGTCATATTTAAGCATATATCTTTACGCTCCACTATAGATCAACTAACTAGCTATATTCTAGATGATGATCCACCGTAAATGCTTTTTGCAAGTGATAATTTTGGTGGATGATGGTGGAGCACATAAATGTTAGGCTGAAAGTTTGGATGGAAATTTTAGCAATCAAAAGTTGTAGAAATAATAGAATAAAGAATAAATACAAAATAAAAAACCAAGTTTATAAATAGAACATTGCACTAACTAAATATCATGTAGTAGTATTAGCAACTAGACTGAACGATTATGCCATTGAGTAAACATCTAACATAGTGTTTTGAAATCACTAATTTAACAAATATGTTTAAGCAATTGTGTGTTAACAAACTAAAAAATGCATCAAATATATAATCCAAATTTACTGAAGTTGTTCAATAATTTTCATATAGAAATCAAGTTAATGGCAAATCAATTCATATTTATACAAACAGAACATTATATCAACGGTTGTGTAATCCAAACAAGATGTGATGCATTCAAACAAACCCTAGACTAAATAAATGATGTATTTCAATGTTTTTAAAAAAAAACCACAAAAAAATTACCTGTTCAAACAAACAATGACAAGAAACGAAGGGAACGAACACATCAACGATGGCAACCAACGACGGCAACCAACGGTGATTTGGAAAACTTTAAGTTGAGCAAAGAGAAGCAAAAAACTTAAGGTTGTTTCTGACAGTGGAAGCACAGAACTTTAAATTGAAGAGAAGCACAGCCGATCAATTGGGTTGAAGTGGCTGGATTGTGATAGGGGAACAGTGGGAGCAGTCGAGCTATATATATTACAAAATACCAACATATTAGCACCTTTTTTAAGAGAATTTTGGTTGAAAATTTTTCAAATGCAATATAATTGATTATTAATTACGGTATTAAATCAATCATTGAAATCAATACCAATTTTATATGAGCATGAATGATATTAACATCAAGGATAATATTTTACAATTGTCAAATAATTTATATCGTTAAAAATTTATGGATATTATTGACAATGATAGTGTCCTTGATACATTCCCATTGTTAAACGTAATATTTCTTAATTTTGACAAAATTTTAACAAAAAGTTAGTATATAGCCTCCAATTTTTAAGTAAATTTTGATACCAAATATTTTAATGAGATCATAGTTGGTAAATCACGACAGCATTGAACAGGTTACGATCAGTCAAATCCAATCGTTATATGTGTATGAATGATATCAATAGTAATAGTAAAATTTTATCATTGTATTATTTGCTCCACGTATTAAAATTGATAACATTTGAGATTATGCAGAATTATATAGGAAATATTTTCTTTTGGCTCTCTCTTTAGCCCTATATCTCTTATCCCTTGGAGATCTTATTCCACTAGCAAGCTTTCTTGAAAAACTTTATTTATTTTGGTGTGGATGACTGGCAGGCCTATATTTCTTAGTTTTAGTATTGCTCCTTATGAGCGTTATTTCTATATACTATTATCTAAAAATAATCAAATTATTTGTTACGAATCTAAACCCAAACAAGTCTAAATAATAATTAATAAATCTCAAAATAAATATAACAAATCCCAACTCAAGTATGACAAATAGATGAGCCATAAAATTTCATGATCCAGATAATAAAAAATATACCCAAAATTCATCACAGAATCTTATTAAATAACTGTTCAGACAACATAATACATATAACCTGCTCCACAAACACTACAAGGGAGCTGACAAACCAAATACATTCTTATCCATCATACACACTAACCCAAATGTTTCATATATATCCAAAGGCCTACAACCAGCTAGTCCAAAATACCCAAATGCATCTAATACAAACTCAAACCAAAACTAAACTAAACTCACCAAACTAAATGATACTGTGTTAGATTATGTACAATCTCTTACACAATATCAAAGCCATCTACTCTGAAAAGATAAGAAATAGAAAATATACATTTAAAACTCAGTAAGTAACAATATCGTATATATATATAAACAAACACGTTAGAAATTAGAGAGAGTGTCCATAAATACAATCAAAACTGGTAAAAGATTCAAATTAAATATCAGAAGTTTGATGGTAGTCTCATACTTAAATTAGAGTTCTTATCAAATATAATCTCATCGGGACATATACTGAATAGAAGTGATCTGAAACGAAATTAAATAATCCAAATCAAATCATAATACATATCATAATCAATACTAAAATAGAGGCGGAACAAAGCTTTGCACCTTCGCAACATTAGTCGGTGTCTCCTTATTGGCCACCGCTTCCACCTTCTACGGATCCACAGATTTGCAGCCTTTACAAATAATATAACCCAATAATGAAACTTCCTCCAGCCAGAATTCATATTTCTTTAATTTAGCAAATAACTCTTTCCCTCAAAATCAACAACGCAATCCTCAAATAAGTCTCATGCTCCTCAAAACACCTCGAATAAATTAGAATATCATTGATGAAAACCACTGCAAGCTGATCCAAGTACGGCTGAAAAACTTAATTCATCAAATTCATAAAAGATGCCAGCGTATTTGTTAACTCAAAAGATATTACCAAAAATTTATAATGGTCGTACATTATCCTGAAAACTATCTTAGGTATATCTTTTGGCATATTCTTCAACTGATAATAACCTGAACACAAATTAATTTCAAATAACACCTGAGCTCCTTACAATTGATCAAACGAATTATCTATCCTTGGAGGGAATGTTTGTTATTAATTGTGATCTTGTTCAATTCTCAATAATCGATACATAACCTCATCGACCTATCTTTGTTCTCCACAAAAAGTATCGCGGCACCTCATGGTGAAACACTCAGCTGAATAAAACATTTCTCTAACAAATTCTACAATTATTGCTTCAATATAGTAGCAAATTCAACACAATATAATAGCAAATTCAATCTCCCAATCTATGGGTAATCTAGGCAAATCCTCCTAGAAGATATCCTCAATTTTACAAACAATTAGAATATCCTCAATGGTTACAGAATGACTCATACATGTGGTCACATATGCCTGATAGGCTCGGCACTCATCTTTCATCAAATGATTTGCATGCAAAGTCAAGATCAATCTCGTAGTTTTCCTACTAACTCTGTCTTGACACTCAAAAAACTCATAACTCGGGATGCAAAATAAAATTATCTTACTAAAATAATTCACATGGGCGTGATAATACGCTAACCAATCAATCCCTAGTATAACATCAAAGCCCGACATATCAAGCAAAATCAGATTCGCCAATAACTCATAACCACATAGTCAAACCGGATACCAATGATATATAATATTAGAAAATAAATACTTATCCATCAGGGTAGACACCGTCAAAGCACATTCTAAATACTGAGGGAGCACACACAAATCTAATGGCAACAAAAGAATGTGTATCCCAGTGATCAATTAACACATGAGCCATAAAATCAAATATCTGTAAATTACTTTCCACAACTGATGGATCTATTCTAAGATCTCGAGTTGTCACTACAAACGCTCTATCGAGAACCATCGGCCTCATATCCTAATGCCTCAAACTCGAGAAATCCTTCGACGGGTGACCAATCTATAGACAATTGAAGTAGGCTCTACTCTGGTGGAAACATACTCTCCCGGCATGATTCCACCCACAAAACTTGCATATAGACCTCATAAATTAGGGCTTTGGTGGAGAAGACTTTACCTCAATTGATTTTCCTTTGTCTTGTCATTTAGACTTCGAATGGGAGCTTCCACCCCTCGAACTCTGACCTCGATGCTTTGACCTCATCTCAGAATATTTCTCATGTAGCTGTTCCTACTTGATCAATGAATCCTGATCCAACATTTCACTATATATCTAAAGACGGAGGGGCATAAGCTACTTTCGAATTGAATCTTGTTGCCTTTGTAAAAACTTATGGGTTCTTTAGGTCTCATCTCCCACAACATGAGAAGCAAATCGAGACAGCTCTGTGAATTTTGTATCGTATTCGGCCACAGTTCTATTCCTTTACATCAACCAACTAAATTCATCTTCCTTTTTCTGATGTTAGACAGAAAAAACTTCTCCAAAAATGCCTCCTAAAAAACGTCCCAAGAGATATTCTTGTTCTCCAAACCTAAAATATGATACTTAGTGGCCTACCATCGGCTAGCCTCACCCTCCAACTTATAAGAAGCGAATTTCACCTTATCCTTTTCTAGACAATAGATCACCTCAAACACCTTTTTCATTTTCTGAGGTCAATTTTCTACTTTAATCTGATCGAAATCTCCCAAAAACTCTGGAATATGTTCACATTTAAATTGGTCAAAGGGTGCCTTGCCTTGTCCCTACTCAGCTATCCTCATCATAGCAGCTAAATTATAATCTTGTCGCTGGACCAATCTACCCATAATGTCGCTATGTGACCCATCATCGCCAAATAATCATCCTCTTGATTTGAACATGAGCCTCCACACCCGGAATTTCTATTGTCTACCATAAAAATTATGTATCATGCAAAATATTTAATCAATAACCTTTTAAAGAATTTATCCAAAATTGATCAAAAATACCTCTCATCACAACTTCTCTGATACCATGATTTTCACAAATTCAAACCCAAACAGGTTTAAATAATAATTAATAAATTTTAAAATGAATATAACAAATCCTAATCCAAGCAAGACAAATTGATGAACTATAAAATTTTATTATCCATATAATAATAAACAGACCCAAAATTTATTGCAGAACAATATTGAACAACTGTCCAGATAACATAATACATATGACTTGCTTCACAAATACCGCAAAGGATGTGACAAACTAAATACATACTTATCCATCATACACACTGATCCAAATGTTCATACATATCCAAAGGCCTACAATTGGCTAGTCTGAAATACCCAAGTGCATCTGATATAAACTCAAACCAAAATGAAACTATACTCTCCATAATATATGATGTCGTGTTAGATCACATGTAATCTTCTGTACAGTATCCAAACCCTCTATTGTAATATCCTAAATTTTTATCCAATTTAATTAGAATTATTTATTATTTTTTGGGTAATATGGATATGATAAAAATTAATTAAATATTGTAAGATTTTGATGAATGATCGAAATTATAGAG
>JAODPA010001443.1:0-14190 GCA_025585075.1 Nepenthes mirabilis | reverse complement strand
AAATTTAAATTTTAAATATTACGGTCAATATGGTCCGTATATAGAACTTAATTGAAAATTATTCCAACATTTAATTTATCCAATTAAATGGCCCGAGATAGATAAGTAAAAGAGTTTGTTTTCTTTGAAGTTACTTAGATATCTAACCTAATTATAAGCCATTACAAAATCTAACTAAAATTGCATTGCCTTTTCTTTGATGGGATTGATATACAAAATCTAACCTAATGAAAGTGTGACCCCAATTTAAAAACCTGCCCAAACTTGATTTAGGTTAATCGATCTATTAACCTCAATTTAAGGATGTATTTTCAGTCTTTCATACAAAATGTCTAATTTAATTCTTTTACATTAAATGATATCATTTTGACTACTTATTTTCATGATTTTAATTGATATAAAATCTTTAAAATTTATTGATCATATCTAGAATCAGATTAGACTCTACTCTTCAAGCTTTGTGAAAGTGGGGCTAAACTGAAGCTTGATGTGGAGGTATCGGGTTCTATGATTGTGCATTCCATGTTAAAAAATTTGTTGGATTTTATCAAGAATATATATTTATTAGGCTTGTGGCTAAACTATCACCTGTAGGTTTGAGCCCCGACTGTAATATTAGCTTGGCGATGGGTAGACCGAATGTGAAAGATGTAATGCTCTCCGATGGATGCCTTCTAGGTGTTGCGTGTGAGTGAAACTTGTGTGGCCTTGTGGCTTTGACCATGAGGAAGTATACTCATGGTAGACAATTTTTTTTTTCCTTTACAACTTATGATTTTTCTCATCTAGAATATGGCCTAAGTGGCTATGTTCTATTAAAAGTTTCCCAAGATATATCTTATAGAGATTTTAGCTTGTTTAGAGATCTTAGGAGCTTTAGCATATGCCATTGGGATTTGAAATTTACTTTTATTATATTCACTTAGCTGGTGTCTTCGTTTTTTATATTTCTCATACTTGGAGTTGCTAGATTTGGAGAATTTGGTCTTGTTTTTTCTTTGGGAATTTTGGCCATGCCTTTTTCCTCTACCTAAGATCTTCTTTTATAAAGGAGAGCCGTAAAAATTTCACATGGCTAAGAAATTTTTAATTGGAGAATTCGGGTGGCTATTGTTTCTAATAGCTCATTTACTGCAATTGACTTTTCTTACTGAACCTCAGTTACAGCAGAATACCACATCTAGCTTGGTGTAGGCTCCCTTTGGTACCCATCATCCTTTTATGGCTGCTTTTTTGAGTGCGGCTCCTACTATCATGGATCACTCCAATGGTATTTGGTCTTCTTTAAAGGTGCAACTTATATTGGTGCATAAGATCTTTGCAAGACTTGTTCAGTCTTTCTTGCACTATATTTTGTTTGGCTCATGGTGAATAGCTACGAGTTTTTGGGCTTCAATCATTCATGGCACTTTGCGTGACTGCCTAAACACAGTGCACTCCTCAACTTTTAAGTTAAGCTAGACATTAAGTCTGCTGCTCATGCTCATGTGCCTACTGTTGAGAAAAGAGGGCGCACTACTTTCCCGATTAAATAAGACAGTAAGAAATGTGAATGAAGAAGAACAATAAAAACATGTATTTTACGTGGAAAACCCTTTTCAACTAAGGGGAAAATCACTGGACAATCCGTCCACTGAATGCGTTTCACTATAAGAGAGATTTGGGAACAATTTTTCCTATTATACAGTAGAAAACAAAAAACTTGAAGAACAGAGTAACAGCAATACACTCACACGATTGCTTATAGTTTCTCCTACCTTCACAATTCTTTTTTTTTCTCTTATACTTAATTCTCTGTGTATATTTCTCTATATATATTATAGCAAGTTACAAAACTTGCCTTTTAATATTAGTAACCGCCCATCGAAAACTGGGCAATATTCTGTACAGCCAATGACAGAATATGCTATGTCCAAAAACAACTACTCCTGCATAACCGTCTGAGATTATGTATCTCCAAACAGATCTGCTGAGCTGGCGTCGTTCTGGATTTTGGTGGCCAGCAGTTGGCCGTCCGCATTCTCCATAAGACCGGTCAACATTGGTGTTGACCGCCAATCCGGTCAACATTTTGTTGACCGTCCAGCTGGTCAACATTGTTGACCGGCATTCATTTCCTGAAGAAACCAGCACATTCGTGCTCTATTCATAAGGACTTCTTCACAGGAGTGATTCCCAATAAATTTTCCCTCATGACCGTGAGGAAGTTAACTCTGTTAGCCCGGCCATCTTGCAGTATATCTCATTCTTCCCTTTCGGTAGAATCTTTGTCATCATGTTTGCCCCGTTTTCTTCTGTGGTCACTTTGTCTATTGACAGTAGACCTTCTTCCAGCACCTCTCACACCCAATGATATCTGGTATCAATGTGCTTTGATCTGGAATGGAAAGAAGAGTTTTTACATAGATGAATGATATTCTGGCTATCACAAAGTACCACATATCTCTCCTATTTGATGCCTAGCTCTTGGACGAACTCCATCATCCACAGCATCTCCTTGCCGGCCTCTATGACTGCAATGTATTCGGTTTCAGTTGTGGATAGGGCTATACACTTTTGTAGTTTGGACTGCCAAGAAACCGCACTGCCTTCAAATTTCACCAAGTAACCTGATGTGGATTTGCGTGTGTCAACATCTCCGGCCATATCCGCGTCTGAGTATCCCACCAACTGCAGTTTGTCACTTCCAAGATACAAGCACCTCTTGAAAGTACCCCGAATATATCTCATGATCCACTTCACTGCGGACCAGTACTCCTCTTCTGGATTGGACAGAAACCGGCTAACTGTCCCGACAGCATGAGCTATGTCTGGCCTAGTGCATACCAGAGCATACATCAGACTTTCCACAGTTGATGAGTGGGGAACGCCTTTTATGTATTTCTTCTCGTCATCCGTAGTCGGACATTGTTGAGTGCTTAGCCTGTAGTGATTTGCCAACGGTGTACTCACGGGCTTTGATTTCTCCAAGCTGAATCGTTGGAATACTTTCTCAAGATAGTTCTCTTGAGACAACCACAACTTTCTTGCCTTCCGATTGCGTAGGATTCTAACTCCCAGAATCTACTTAGCTGATCCAAGGTCCTTCATGACAAATGACCGTCCAAGCTGCTCCTTCAGCTTTTTTATCTGGTCTCCATTGCGTTCGATGATCAGTATATCATCTACGTATAGAAGAAGAACAACAAAATCATCATCCGAGAATTTCTGTACAAATACGTAATGGTTACGAGTTATCCGCCGGTACCCCTGACTGGTCATGACTGACTCGAATTTCTTGTACCATTGCCTAGGAGCTTGTTTTAATCCATACAGACTTTTCCTTAGTCGGCAGACAAGTCTCTCCTTCCCTTTGGCTTTGAACCATTCCGGTTGTTCCATGTAGATCTCCTCCTCAAGCTCACCATGGAGGAATGCAGTCCGGACATCCATCTGTTCCACCTTTAAGTCCTGGGCGGCAGCCAGCCCTAGCACTATCCGGACGAAGGACATTTTAACAACCGGGACAAAGATCTCATCAAAATCAATCCCCTTTTATTGACGGAAGCCCTCACCACCAGCCGTGCATTGTATTTAGGCTTCTTGGTATTCACATCCTACTTCAAGCGATAGACCCATTTGTTCTTGAGGGCCTTCTTCTCCTCAGGAAGTTTAACCAAGTCGAATGTGTGATTTTCATGAAGGGAGCTCATCTCCTCCTTCATGGCTTTCATCCATTCCTCTTTACTGTCGTCCTTCATTGCCTCTTCATAGTTCTCGGGCTCTCCGGCATCTGTGAGTATGACGTATTCATTTGGTGACAGACGGAAGGATGGCCGTCTGTTGTGTGAGGACAATCTAACAGGGGCATTCCCTGTCGGTTGAGGTATAACTCCATCAATGGTGTCATCTGGAGCCATGACCTCCCCTTCATTGTCCTCAACCGTCTCCTGACCTGGATTCTCTCCTTCCAATGATACCGGACGAACAGTTTCAGCGCTCACTTGGTCTGTTTGCACATCGTCACATCTGGCATCTCTGTCAGTATCTTCAATCGTCTCATTCTCAACAAAGGTTACGTCCCTAGATCGGACGAGTTTTCTGGTAACTGGATCATAGAACCGGTAGCCCAGTTCATCTTTCTCGTAGCCCAGAAAGACGCACTGCATCGTCTTTGGCTCCAATTTTATCCTTTCATCTTTTGGGACATGTACGAATACTTTGCATCCAAACACTCGCAGGTGATCATAGGATGGTTCCTTGCTTGTCCATATCTTCTCTGCCACTTCACCCATCAGAGGTTTACTGGGAGACCTGTTGATAATGTAGGTCGCCGTCCGGAGTGCTTCTGCTAAGAATGAAGCATGAAGCTTTGCTTCAGAGAGCATGCAACGAACTCTTTCTAAGAGCGTACAATTCATCCGTTCTGCTACTCCATTTAACTGCGGAGTCTTTTGTGGTATCCTTTGGTGCCTAATACCATATGACCGGCAGTAGGCATCAAAAGGCTCCATATATTCGCCGCCATTATCACTACCGACGGCCTTCAGTTTCTTCCCCGTCTGACGCTCCACAAGAGCATGAAATTGCTCAAAGGTATCAAGAATCTGATCCTTGGTCTTCAGTGGATAAACCTACAACCTTCTTGAACAGTCGTCAATGAAAGAGACAAAATATTGGGCTCCACAAAAAGACTTGTCTCTGAATGGTCCACACACATCTGTGTGAACAAGTTCTAGGAGCTCCGCCTTTGGTCTGGATGATTCTCCATGGAATGAAACTCTCCTTTTCTTTCTAGCCAAGCAATGAGGACACAATTTTTGTCCTTCCTCCTTTGCTCCAGTTATTAAGCCTTTCTTGGCTAAGTAGGATAACCCTTTATCACTCATGTGGCCTAGACTTCTGTCCCACAGTTCCATTGTTCCAGTGCTGGTTGTAACGTTTACATCTCCAGCCACTGCACAGGCCTTCATCACAAATAGGTCGGAGGCCTTATTACCTCTTGCTACAACAAGTGACCCTCTTATTATCTTCTACTCGCCTTCATTGAAGGTGTTACAATAACCATCATCATCCAGGTGACCGGCTGAGATGACATTCAGCCAGATGTCAGGGACATGGCGTACGTCCTTCAGCATAAGTTTCGTCCCGTTATTTGTGACCAGGACGACATCTCCCCTGCCTACAACGGGAGATGTTCATTCATTTTCTATCCTTATTACTCTAAAGTATCCTGGAGTATAAGATGTGAATAACTGCCTTCTGGACGTGACGTGCAAGGTGGCACCGGAGTTAACTATCCAGCCAGACTCATCGTTCGTCACGTTTGCCACGTCTCCTTCACTTGTCAGCAGGAGGCCGCCTGCAGTGACTACAGAGACAGAGGACTTCTCTTCTGCTCGTCCACTGTCACCTTTCTCTTTTTCCTCATTTTTTCACTTCCATTTGAAGCAATACTTTTTAATGTGGTCCTTCTTGCCACAGTGGTGACACTCAAGGTTTTGATACCTTGATCTTGACTTTCTACGGGCTTTATCTCCTTACTTTTGACCACGGCCTCTACTTCTTTCCCTTGATTCAATCACAAGTACCTCAGACGTCGGGGTCCCTTGTGATTTTCTTGACTCGTTCATGAGTAATGAAGCAATAACCTCATCCAACTTTAATGTATCCTTATTGAACAACAAGGTTGTAACAATATCGTCAAAAGAGGCCGGTAAGGAGGCCAGCAGGACCAACGCCTTGTCCTCCTCCTTGATTTCTTCATCAAGGGCGGACATCTGTGTTAATATTCGGTTGAAGTCGTCCAAGTGCTTCTCAACGCTCCCTCCCTCCGACAATCGCAGGCTATAAAATTACTTTTTAATATGAAGCCTGGTTGTCAAGGATTTAGACATGTAACGGCTCTCTAACTTCTCCCAGACCTTCGCCGGATCAGTTATGCCAATGACTTCTTGGAGAGTGTTGTTCGCCAGGCACAACTTGATGGTACAGTTTGTAAAATCTCTCTTATCTTGCCATTCATCATCAGTCAGATTTACATACTTGTCGTCCTTCTTCTTCAACGCCTTCACTATTCCTTCTCTCGTTAGAATATTTTTCACCCTCTCTTGTCAGAGAATGAAGTTGCCATACCCGTTGAACTGCTCAACGCTGAACGGCAGATTCTTTGACGACGAGGATGCCATTAAGACGGATTATGTAACCTGTCTCTGATACCACTTGTTGGGAAAAAGAGGGCGCACTACTTTTTCGATTAAACAAGACTGTAAGAAATGTGAATGAAGAAGAACAATGAATACAAGTATTTTAGGTGAAAAATCCTTTTCAACTAAGGAAAAAATCATGGGACAATCCATCCACTGAATGTGTTTCACTATAAGAGAAATTTGGGAATAATTTTTCCTGTTTGAAGAACAGAGCAATAGCAATACATTCACACGATTGCTTACAGTTTCTCCTACCTTCACAATTCTTTTTTTTTCTCTTACACTTAACTCTCTGTGTATATCTCTCTATATATATTATAGCAAGTTACAAAATTTGCCTTTTAATATCAGTAACTGCCCATCGAAAATTTGGCAATATTCTATACAGCCAATGACAGAATATACTCTGTCCAAAAATAATTGCTCCTGTATAACCGTCTGAGATCACGTATCTCCAAACAGATCTGCTGAGCTGGCGTCATTCTCGATTTTTTGGCGGATGGCCAACAGTTGGCCATCCGCATTCTCCACAAGACCGGTCAACATTGGTGTTGACCGTCAATCCGGTCAATATTTTGTTGACCGCCAATCCGGTCAACATTTTGTTGACCGCCAATCCGGTCAACATTATTAACCGGCGTTCCTTTCCTGAAGGAACCAGCACATTCGTGCTTTGTTCACAAGGACTTCTTCATGGGAGTGATTCCCAACACCTACTTAGACCTTGGCCCATTGGGTGTATCTAAATATATGTCTCTTGGGTCATGTTATCCACAAACTTTTTCAATTAACTAGATTTATACCGATCTGGATTGTTGGGGGTCATTTCCGTGTGAAAATCCTGATGACCGGAGGATTTGGACGGAATACGAGGACTTGTGTACTACTAAGGTTCGCGGACTATGCACAGTTCTAACAGAAGGAATTCTGATCAACTTTGTTGATCAAAAGTTTTCTATGAATAGTAATACAGGTCAACTCGTTACTCGGCAAATTGTGTGTTCTGGTCAACATGATATTGACCGGCCTAAAAAAAAAGGAATGATCGTTGGAATGTTGGCCGCTCATTTTGAAATCCAGAAGCATGCCAACTCAGAAGATTTTCTGAGTGTGTATGATTTCAGGAGGTTATACAGGAGCCGTTTTTGTATAGAATATATTCATATTGTTGATAAGGACATATGTGATTCGGTGAAGAGAATATTCTTCAAATTTGCACAATATATTTGTACCTGTATTGAAACTGGATATAGGTGTTGTAAGAGTTTCTAAGTGTACAAGTGATTGAGAGAGAGAGTTGAAGAAAAGAGAGTTATGAGTAAAAACAAATAGAGTTGTTCTTGTGCTTATACTTTGTTCTTCATTCTCACCTCGAGTGATTGTGTAGCTGTGGGTGGCTTGTAATCAGTCTCATATAGTGAAACTTATTTGTGGATTAAATGTCCCGTAATTTTTTTTTCTTATTTGAGAAGGATTTTTTACGTAAAATATTGTGTTCAATTCTTCTCATTTCCTCATTTTACTGTGGGTGTGTGTGACCTTGTGCATTGTCGTCCATCCACCTCTTTCTGTGCTAACAAATGGCATTAGAGACAGGTTTTTTGACCGGTGAACTCGTTAAACGCTGCTATAGAGATTGGGAGCAAGATGATTTGCTTCAATGGCACCAACTATGATACCTGGCAAAGCAAGATATTCGACTTGTTGTTCATTAAATCCATGCACAATCCGGTATTCGTCACTCAGAAGCCTGAGGTGAAATTAGACAAGGAATGGGCCCTAAAGAACAAGCATGTATGCGGTTACATATGGTAATTTGTAGATGATAATGCATATAACCATATTAGAAGCGAAACGAATGCCAAGGCGCTGTGGAAAAGTTGGAGAAGATCTATGCCTCCAAGACTGGCAATAATAAGATCTACCACCTGATGAAGTTGATGTAGATTCGATACAAGGATGGTTCGTCCGTTGTGGATCACCTGAACGAGTTTTAAGGTTGTGTAGATCGGCTGAGTAGCATGAGTATTAAGTTCAAGGACGAAGTGTTGGGTCTATGACTCTTGACAATCCTACCAGACTCATGAGAGGTAATGAGAATCACCATTGCCAACAGAGCTTCTGATGCATTGTGACGTTGGAGATGGCCAAAGGAGTCATGCTGAATGAGGAAATGAGACGGAGGTCTTAAGGGACCTCGACCTCTCAGTACTCTGAAGTCCTCGTGACTCTGTCACGAGGAAGGAGTAAAGGCTGCGGTCCAAAACATAGAGAAAATGGTCAAAGTAAGTCTTGATTAAGGTATTAAAATCCTGAGTGCCATCACTGTGGTAAGAAGAGTCACATCAAGAAGCACTACTTCAAGTGAAAACGTAAAAATGTGGAGAAAGATAAAAGAGATAAGGGACGAGGACAGGAAATGTCCTCGATCTCAGTAGTCATAAGAGGTGACCGTCTATTGACATGTGAAGAGAACGTGGCATGCCTG
This sequence comes from Nepenthes mirabilis, assembly GCA_025585075.1. Lineage (NCBI taxonomy): Eukaryota > Viridiplantae > Streptophyta > Magnoliopsida > Caryophyllales > Nepenthaceae > Nepenthes > Nepenthes mirabilis. Next base: position 5,514 of record JAODPA010001443.1, on the reverse strand, counting down.
ACGGACCATGAGTCCGGCTGGGTGGTTGACTGTGACGCTTCTCTGCATGCCACGTCCAGAAGAGGATTGTTCATATCTTACAGTTTAGGAGATTTTAGAGTGATAAGGATGAAAAATGAAGGGACATTACCAGTTATTGGTAGAGGTGATATTATTCTGGTGACTAATAATGGGACAAAACTAATGTTGAAGGATGTACGCCATATCCCTGACATCTGGCTAAATATAATCTTAGCCGGTCAATTGGATGATGAAAGCTACTGTAATACCTTCTGTGAAGGTGAGTGAAAACTAACCAAAGGATCTCTTGTCGTGGCAAGTAAAAAAAATACTCAGGCCTATACGTGATGAAGGCCCGTGCAGTGGCCGGGGATGTAAATGCTGCTATCAGCAAGAAGTCTGAAGACTTATGGCATAGGAGGTTGGGCCACATGAGTGAACGTGGATTGTGTCATATGGCCAGGAAGGGCCTTATTCCCGGAGTAAAGGAGGACGAATTGAGGACATGTCTTCATTGTTTGGCCGGCAAGTAAATGAGAGTCTCATTTTATGGAGACTTGTCCTCTATAAAGGCGGAGATATTTGATCTCATCCACACAGATGTGTGTGGACCATTTAAGGAGAAGTCTTTTGGTGGAGTCTAGTACTTTGTTTCTTTTATTGACAATTATTCTAGAAAACTATAGGTATACAAACTAAAAATCAAGAATCAAGTCATTGGTATATTTGAGCAGTTTCATACTCTAGTTGAGCGTCAGACGGGGAAGAAATCAAAGGCCATTTAAAGTGATAATGATGGCGAGTACATAGGGCCTTTTGATACCTATTGCCAGTCTCATAGCATTACATATTAGAAAATACCACTAAAAATGCCACAGTTGCATGGAGTGGTCGAGCGGATGAGCTGTACGCTTATAGAGAGAGTACGATGTATGCTTACTAAAGTTAAACTTTTTGCATAATTTTGGGCTGAAGTACTGAAGATGGTGGCCTACGTCATAAACAGGTCGCCCAATAAACCCTTGAAGGGTAAAGTGGCGGAGAAGATATGGTTGAGCAAAGAGTTATCTTATGACCATCTACGGGTATTTGGATGTGAAGCCTTTATTCATGTCCCAAAGGATGAAAGGACCATGTTGGAACTACAGACGATATAATGCGTTTTTCTGTGCTATGGGGAAGATGAGTTGGGTTACCGATTTTATGACTCAACTGAGAGGAGATTTGTCTGGTTAAGGGATGTGACTTTTATTGAAGATGAAACAATTGAGGACATTGGCAGGAAGATCAAGTCTGATGTCAACCAGACGGACAAAGTGAGCATTGAAGTTGTCCATCTAGAGGCTCTGTAGGACGAGGACACTAGCCTTGATATGACCGAGGACAGTAATGAGGCCGTGACGGCATCGGACGAGGGTCAGGATGAAGTCACTCCTCGACCGGCCAAGGACGTTCCTATCAGACGATCCTCACGAAACAGACGGTCGTTCGTTCGTTTGCCCTCAAGTGAGTATATTCTACTCACTGATACCGGAGAATTTGAGACTTTTGAAGAGGCCACGAAGGATGAAAATAAGGAGAACTGGCTAGAAGCCATAAGAGATGAAATTAGCTCTCTCTATAAAAATCACACCTTTAATTTGGCCGAGTTGTCCAAAGGAAGGAGGGCCCTAAAGAATAAGTGGGTTTTTCGTTTGAAAACGGATGAGAATACCATAAAGTCGAGGTACAAGGCACGACTAGTGGTAAAAGGCTTTAGTCAACGGAAGGGAGTTGACTTTGATGAGATTTTTGCTCCAGCGGTGAAGATGTCCTCCATAAGGGTTGTGTTGGGTTTGGCTGCTACTCAGAATTTTGAGGTGGAACAAATGAATGTCTAGACGGTTTTCCTCCATAGTGAACTTGATGAGAAAATTTATATAGAACAGTCAGAAGGGTTCAAGGTTAAGAGAAAGGAACGACTTATTTGTTGTTTAAGGAAAAAGCCTGTACGGATTGAAACAGGGTCCTTGACAGTGGTATAAGAAGTTTGAGCCAGAAGGGCTAGTTAAGGGTACCGATGGATTACTTGTGATTATTGTGTATTTACACAGAGATTTTCTAAGGATAATTTTGTTATCCTTCTCCTATACATGGACGACATGTTGATTGTTGGATGCAATAGTGTTCGGATAAAGGAGCTAAAGGAGAAACTTGGGTGGTCGTTTGCTATGAAGGACCTGGGGCCGGCGAAAGAAATTCTTGGTGTTAGAATTGCCCGTGACTAAGAGGCAAGAAAATTGTAACAGTCTCAAAAGAGCTACATTAAGAAAGTGCTCAAACGATTAAATATGGATAAGTCTAAACTTGTGAGCACACCGTTGGCGAACTACCACAGGATGAACACTCACCAGTGTCTGTCATTGGACGAAGAGAAGGCATACATGAGGGGCGTTCCCTATTCCTCAACTGTGGGAAGCCTAATGTATGCCCTGGTATGCACAAGGCCAAACATAGGACGTGCTGTTGGCACAATCATTCAGTTTCTGTCAAACCCAAGAAAGGAGTACTGATCCATGATCAAGTGGATTATTAGATACATTCAAGAAACTTTTAAGAGGTGCCTGTATCTTAAAAGTGACAAATCTCAATTGGTGGGCTACTCGGATACTGATATGGTCGGGGACATTAATAGTCGCAAGTCCACATCGGGATACTTAGTGAAATTTGCTGGAGGTGTAGTTTACTGGCGATCCAAGTTGCAGAAATGCGTCACCTTTTAACTATTGAGGTCGAGTATATTACAGTAACAGAACCTTGTAAAGAGATATTATGGATGAGGAAATTCATTTAAAAATTGGGTCTCAAATAGAAAAAGTATGAGGTATTTTGTGATAGTCAGAGTGTCATATATCTCTATAAGAATTCTTCATTCCATTCCAGATCAAATCACATTGACGTTTGATATCATTGAGTGAGAGATATTATTGAGGAATGTTTGCTATCATTAGAGAAGATCGGTATTGAAGAGAATGGGGGTGGACATGTTAACCAAGATTTTGCCAAAGGGTAAGAATAAAACTTGTTGCAAGTTAGTCAGGCTGATGGATTTAACTTTCCCACGGTCGTGAGAAAAAGTTTGTTGGGAGTCACTCCCGTGTGAAAATCCTGATGACCGGAGAATTTGGACAGAGCGCGAGAACCTATGTGCTACTAAGGTCCGCGGATTATACACAATTCTAGCAGAAGGAATTTTGGTCAACAAAGTTGACCAAAAGTTTTCTATGAACAGCAATGCTGGTCAGCTCATTGCCCCGCAAATTGTGTGTTCTGGTCAACATCATGTTGACCAGCCTAAAAAAAAGGAAACAATCATTTGAATGTTGGCCGCTTATTTGGAAATTCAGAATGGTGCCAACTCAGAAGATTTTCTGAATATGGGTGATTTTAGGAGGTTATGCAGGAGTTATTTTTGTACAGAGTATATTCATATTGTTGGTAATGATAGATCTGGTTGGGTGGAGAGAATATTATTCAGATTTACACAATATATTTGTGTCTGTATTGAAACTAGATATAGGTATTATAAAAGTTTCTAAGTGTATGAGTGATTGAGAGAGAGAGTTGAAGAAAAGAGAGTTGTGAGTAAAAACAAAAAAAGTTATTCTTGTGCTCTATTCTTCATTCTCGTATCGAGTGATTGTGTAGCTGTGGATGGCTTGTGATCAGTCTTATATCGTGAAACTTGTTTGTGAATTAAGTGTTCCGTAATTTTTTCTTATTTGAGAAGGGTTTTTTACGTAAAATATTGTGTGTTCAATTCTTCTCATTCCCTAATTTTACTGTGGGTGTGTGTGACCCTATGCATTGTTATTCGTCCGCCTCCTTTTGCGCCAACATGGACCGCACCGTATTTCTTGTGTAACACATTAATTATATTTAAAAATCTTTAGAATGATATTTTTTTAAACAAAAATTTTTTTAATTGATAATTAATAGATTTGTGAAAAAATATTTCAACTCGGATGCTTAATAAGGAAGATGCTTCACTTCCACGCAAATGGCTTTGTAGTTAGCCCTTGGGATTATTTGAATGGATGATTTTGACTTTGCCCAACTTGCATTAATTACTCAACGTATACCAGCGTGCGAATCACTCCAAATTTGCATGCTCACAAAATTGTCCAATTATGCCCCATGGAATAATTATTATTTTATTCAGGCATATAGTTAGGTATAGGCAATTTTGTAAAGGTACTTATCTATAAAGAATTGAAAATAACTAATAAAATGAGAGGTGAAACTATTAAATTTATGAGTAATGGGAATACATATTCTTTATGGAGCTGTGATGGTGGCGATAGTGGTATCAGCCATGGCGGCAGATATAGTGATTATAGCGGTATTATATGGTCAGTAGCATCAACATCGATAAGTATCGTGTTTCCCAATAATGATAAGGGTGGCTTAGGTAAATAATGGTAACGTAGTTGTTTCTAAAACAAATAACTACATTTTGCACAAACTAATATTATACTGTGTGGAAATTATAGATTTTGTTTGCTCATTGAGTGTGGAGGATGGCAACCAACAACTGCTAGTACAAATTTGTTGAGATGATATGTGCCTCAAATTAGTCTTTTAAGTAATGACTAAAATCGAATGGTTTGCTTACTTGCTGCACATTCAGCTTGACTAATGTTACCTGAACCAAGCCCAATGATAAGCACCGAAAAGACCTAAAGTATTCAAGTGGGCTAAAAGATCGATCGACATCTCTTAACTGGGAAGGTTTAGATCATCCTTCTAATTAGTAGGTGATGTGCTTATCAAACGTATAATGATACCCATTTGGCAAAAAAAGGTGCTCGATATATTTGAAATTAATGTTAATAAAAAGAAAGGTGATTGGACAACGTAACGGGGCCTAATGTAGATCATAAAGATTGTATGCCTACCTTAGCTCACAATGTGCAACCAGGTAGATTTGGTTGTTTATCTAGTAATTTTTTTTAGCATTTTATCTATCATACACTACTAATCCTTTGTCAGAATTTACATTGTTAAAATATTATTTGAAAACTTAATAGTTTTTTAACTATTACAAAAGAAAGAAGTACTTATTCCTTATACATGACCTATCTACTTTATTAATGGGGTCTAATACTTTTATTGATATGTAACTGGTTTCAAGTGAAAGTTATTTCTCCATATTCAAAGATTGAGAGGAACTTGACATATTAGGCTAATAGGGTACCAGCATTCTTTTTATGATTATTGTTTCTTAATAGGAATATATCAATAACTGACTGATAAAAAATTTAAAAGTTTAAAAATGTTGTCAATTTGGGACCTAATTTGAATTTTTTTTTTTGGAAAAAGTATTAAGAAGGAATTAAAATATAACGATATCGATTCATACAGAAGAAAATATCTCAATTTGATTTCTTTTATATCATTTAAAACAAAAGCTTTATGGTTAAATTTGAATAGTGATAACTTTTTAACTATTTTATTAAGTTTAGCGTTAAATTA
>JAODPA010001432.1:0-14190 GCA_025585075.1 Nepenthes mirabilis | reverse complement strand
AATGTATTCATATATTTATAATTTATATATTTTTTTTATTAAGCGTTAGACTTACTTTTATCGTATGTTTACTAACCTTTCAAATTAGTAGGGTCAAATATAATTACAAGGACTTCGGATGATGGAAAGGCAAATTGGAGGAAATAGTTAGGATGAGTTAGATGAAAAGGTGTAATTTAATTATTTAGATTAACAGTTTATTGTTTCAGGATTGTAATATTGTACATGGCTATTAGCCGATGATATTGTTTAATTTTAGTACTACATTGAAAATTTTCATGGATTCTCTAACTTTAGTTCTAGACACTTTTTCTTATTTATAGTCTAAGTTAAACAGTTAACAAATATTCAAAATAACTTTCAAGTATGACTCTTGAATCATGTATTTGGATATTGAATTATTATTTTGATTATTTAATGAAATTTATTGTAAGTTTGTGTATTGGTATTTATTGGATTTGAAATAGTTAATTAGATAATTAATTTTTGGATCATAAATCAAAGTCTGAATTGATATTAATTAAATTCAATTTAAGAATTGGGACAAATTAAATTAGAGTCTCAAGTATGCATAATTATGAGATTTTGGGCCGAAGATGTGACATTTAGCCTTTGTTTTTGCTTTGCCACATGAATACTCTGACTATACTTTCAGGTCCATAAAATCGTGGTCCTGACAAACTAAACCCTTAGAAAGATTTTAAAAAAGCCAGTTACATCCAAATGCCTAACTAAGTGGTCAATCAAGTTGAAAGAGTTTGACATAGAGTTTTGGGCCCATTCCTCCATAGACAATCAAGCCGTCACGGACATTATCATAGAAAATACAACCCCAGTCCCAGATGAGTTCATTGGAAAATCCTCAAGGGATAAACTTGACACATCACCACCCAGGTGGACCCTCTATTGAAACGATGCCTTTTCTCATACTAGTAGCGAACCTAAAATGATCCTAACATCATCTAAAGGGACTGAAATCAAATGCTTAATCATATTAGGGTTCCTGACAATCAATAATGTGGCTGAATATAAAACTTTATAAATGGATCTAAAGTTGGCCAAAGAATATTATGTCAAGAATCTAACTACCTATAGTGATTTCAAGTTGATGGCCAATCAAGTATTGGATGACTTCAATGGTGATAATCTACAATTAGCCAAATATGTCCATAAGGTGCAAGCTCTCTTGTCTTTCCTTGACAGGTTCAAGATCATCCATATCCCTATATAAAATAACTAAAAAGTCGGTTGTCTTTTCAAAATGAAAACATCAAGCTACCCAAAGCAAGATAAAATTCTCTAAGAGTCTGAAGAGATAACACAAATGAGCTCTTATGTAAAATACCTTCAAGACAAAACACTGCCGAGTGATTTGACAGAGACAAAGAGGATTGCAAAAACTGTAGGCTAGGACACTATATTAAATGGATCACTGTACGGAGGGGATTATTCGATACCCTGTATGTGCTGTTTAACTTTGACAGCTATAACCTACAAAAAGTGCATCTCAGTATATGTGAAGCACATATGAGAGGAAACAACTTGGCATTCAAAATTATGAAATAAGGATATTACTAGATAATCACAAAAAATGATGTTATTGAGTTTGTAAAAAAGTGAGACAGCTATCAAATCCACAATAAAGTCTCCAAGTATCCTCTCATGAAACCCCAAGCCTTGCAGGCCCCGTAACAATTTGTGCAATGGGAGCTGGATATATTAGGTCGTTCAGTTTGGTTACTAGCCAATAAAAATTTATTATCATCGCAGTTAATTACTTTATAAAGTGGATAGATGCCCTTTTGCTAGCAATGATAACAAAACAAAATACTACAAAATTTTTACGCCAAAGAATAATCTACATATCTAAAATACTAGAGGTTACAGTTATCAACAATAATACCCAAATCTTCGGTAGAAGGTTTGTAATATACTATAAAGATTTAGGTATCCAATTGGCTCACACATCAATCTCAAACCCATAGATAAGTTGTGAGGTTTCGATTCCAAAACATCATAATTAGGAAATAATTAAAATGATAATAATTAAAATTAGGCCTAAAATGTGGGAAGAATTAAGATCGGAAGCAAAATAGAGAAGAGCGGGCCGTGCGCTCGATGTGCGCCCGAGGCACAACTCGGGCACAAATCTGCTTGTGCACCGCTTGAGGGTCGCCCGAGGTGGAGCAGAGGTGCAGGGTTATGAGAAGCCACCACCCGATGTGCGCCCGAGGTGCCAACGCGGGCATGAAATTGCAAAAGTGGCGCTCGAGGGCCACTTGCTGAGCGCCCCAGGCGCAGCACGGCAGAACCCTGACGCCCGAATACTGCCTGACTGGTGCTCGAGCACTAGACGAGCGTATTTAAGCTCATTAGGGTTTGATCCGTGTTATTTTTCCAGCTTTTCCAAGGTAGAGAGAGAGGGTGGCGACTAGAGAGAGAAGGGGGAGATCGATGTTGTGAAGTCTGAATCCGTCCGAAAGCTAGTTGTAAAAGATACAGATCGGGTAGAGGCAAGTGTATTTTTACCCTTCTTTTTCTCATTTTTGAATTTATATGTTCTCCATAGGGTATTATCGTTCCGATACCCACCCATATTACGAAAAATATGTGACCCATGAGTTATACTCAAATTTCATGTGGTTTATTGATCAAATCCCCCTCCGATTGGCTCAGTTTGGAGCCACCAAACCCTAACCACGCCCCAAATTCGGGATTCCCCATTTCCTTTGGTTTAAATGTGAAATTGACCCTAATTTATGAATTAGCACATTCTAATTATGCTTATATATCGACCGAAAATCCAATCTCACAAGTTTCGATCCATTTTCGGCGTCCAGAAGCTCTAAAAGTGGCCCTAACACTATTCACCCGTGAATAATGGAAATTTTGCATGCTTCCACCCAATTTAATTGTTATGAAATGATGTCTAGTTATTTATGTCCAATTGTAAGCCCCCGAAACTATGTGTTTGTGCTCGGTTGTAAAGAAATGTGTTTCGGAAACCCCCAAAGTGATAATTACCTAATGTACTAGGAAATCCTAATCCCTGTTATGCATTTTATTATCTGAGCATTGAATCAGCTTAGGAAAAGATTAAGTTCGAAGAAAGATAATTATCGAATATGGAATCGGAGGGAGGTCCACAATTTGATATGTCATTGAATCGTTCTTCCGGATGGAGACATGTGAAGGAATTGTGGTAGATCTTCCCTCAAATGAATAAAGAACCTCGAAATTAGGACCATGGAATTGTGAAATGGAGGTAATACCCCCTGGCCTGCCCTTAGCATTACAGTAAATACCCTAGAATTACTTCGGCCGCTTTTTATAGTAGGTAATACTACTGATAAGCCTTCGAATATTACTGTGGAAGGACGATGACTACCTCTGGGCCCCAGGAAAACATGTGGGGGCTTTGTGTCGCCTATCTATAGGCATGATATATAGACTGCCCGCTTCTGAGTCAATAATAGGAGCTTGTGACCTTAGATCACATGGTGTATTATGATCCTTCTATCGTTCTCCCGCACCTTTGTTAATAAAGCATACTGACCCTTACCCATAAAGGTGAATAACGATGCATAAATTATATCCCAAGAAAAGTAAATGGCAAATGCAAGCATAACTGAAACTGTTCCTATTTTATACGTTCCTCCCATGGTTTTATGCCTATCTGTTGTTCAGTTTTGCTTATATTGTCTATTTTTTTATTATGATGCATTTGTTGAGCTATTAGCTCACCCTTACTTTTCTTTCCTTCCAGATGAGCACGCACTCATACCCGATGAGTCAGGATAGGCTGTGAGCGCAGGATAGGCAACTAATACGAGTTAGAAGGCTCATGGACTTAGTTTTATTATTTTGTATAAGGTATGGATGCTGTATATTTATTTTGGTACTTGTGGTCATTTATGTATTAATTTGATGATGATGATGATGGATGTGTGAGTTTGTTTCCGCTATATGGATGGATGTAGTAGCTTCCGCAGGTATCTTTTATAGTTGTATTGGTTCCTAGTTGGCATCTTGTCTCAACGGGTATCGTACCCGGAGTTAAATCGTTGGTACCACATATTGTCTTTCGTGGCTGTTGGAGATACTATGTTGTGTATATTGCTTGTTTTTGTGGATGTGTAGGATTCTTGAATAGGTTTTGTATTTGGTGGACGTCCGTTTTATAGACAAAACTCTGTCGGATTTTCGGTAGAATTTACGGTCTATCACACAAGTAGATAGATAATGATGACCAACTAGACAAACATCAATGATTTGAATACCAAGTTAGAGAAGGCTTAAAGTGCTTGCGTAAATAAACTTGTGAGATTCCAGTTCCAAAATATTATAATTAGGAGGTAATTAAAATGATAATAATCAAAATTAGGCTTAAAATGTGAGAAAAGCTAGGGTCAAAAGCAAATTTGAGGGTTTTTCACTCGGCGCCGAATAGAGGCCCGAGGTGCCACTCGGGAACCGATATCAGAACAACGTGCCCAAGGGATGCACGAGGTGCCGACCCAGGCGATGGAACCAATAGCTCTGCACTCGAAAACCACTCGAGCGCAGGACCAAGCAGTGAAAACAGAACCCCCGTGCTCGAGTACTGCTCCAGCGTGGAGCTGGGCTGGGATAACAGAACACCTACACTCGATTACCACCTGACTAGGGCCCGAGGCTCTAGTCGGGGTATTTAAGCATGCTAGGGTTCGTTTTTCCTCATTATTTCTTCTTTCCTGGTTCAGAAAGAGAGGGTGCTGACCTAGAGAGAAAAAGGAGGAGATTGAGGCCTTGGAGTCCGAATCCGTCCGAGAGCTACTTATAAAGGTTGTAAATCGGGTCAAGACAAGTACTCCCACACCATTTTTACCCTCTCCTTTGTTTTTTATTCGTTTCTCTTCGGGTATTTTTACTTTGGTACCCACCCACACGGTGGCGAATATGGTACCCATGACCCAAGTGTAAGTTATTTATCGTTTGATACCCGAACACCCCTCCGATTTGGGGTTTTCCCCCTTCCCTTTGATTTTACGTTAAATTGCCCCCAAAATATGAATCACCATATTTCAATTATGTATATATATTGATTGAACGCCTGATGTCACAAATATCGACCTGTTTGCAGCTTTCGGAAGCTCTAAATGGACACTGTTACTATTCACTCGGGATGAAATGGGAAATTTGCATGCTTTCACCCCATTTAATTGTTATGAAATTATATCTAATTGTTTATGACTAATTGTAAGTCCCCAAAAATATGTGTTTGTGCCTGATTTATAAAGAAATGTGTTTCGGAGGATCCCAAGGTGAAAATTGGCTAATGTGGTAAGGAATTCTAATTCTTCCTATACATCATATCGTCCGTGCACCCCAAATTGACTAGTGAAAAGACTTAAGTCTAAAGGAAAAATAATAATCATATATGTAATCGGAAAGAAGTCCATAATATGATATTAATCAAATCGTTCTCCCGAATTGAAATATTGTGAATTGAATTATGAAGAACCTTCCCTCTAATGAATAAGAACCCATTAAACTAGGACCATGGAATTGTAATATGGAGGTAATAGTCCTTGGCCTATCATTAGCATTACAATAGAGACTCAAGGATTACTCCATCCGTGCATTATAACAGGTAATGCTCTTGGCAAGCTTTAGGATATGACTTTGGAAGGATGAGGAATGCCTCTGGATTGTGGGAGGTTAGGGTAGTATTTTATTGGCTCTATACGATCGGGTAATAGGCATATCGCTATACCACGTGGTCCATCGGCCTATTGATAGGCAACATATGGAAGCCCCCCCTCTAGGTCAATAATAAGAGCTCACGGTCTTAGGTCATGTAGAGTATCATGATCCATCATCGTCCTCCCACACCTTTAGTTAGTAAGGCTTACTGACCCTGATCCACAAAGACGAATAACTAAACATGAACGATACTCAAAAAAGAAGTAAACGGCATTCCAAAGAATATTCGTACTCTTTTCTGCTTATACGTTCTTTTCATGATTATATGTCTCTTAGCTTGCTTATATTACCTATTGGTTTTTATTATGATGCACTTGTTGAGCTGTTAGCTCACATTTGCTTTTCTTTCCTTCCAGATGAGCAAGCTGTTTTACACGACAAGTCCGAATAGGCTGAAAGTGCATGATAGACAGCTGATATGGATTGAAAAGTTTTCGAGGATTTAGTTTTGTTATTTTATATCAGGTATGGCCATTGTAATATTATTTCGATACTTGTGGTTATGTATATGCGTGTCATGATGATGATGGATGTATAGTTAGTTTCCACTTTTCTTTGATTGCTGTAGTAACTTCCGCAAGTATCTTTTATGGTTATAAATGTTTCCTAATTGGTATCCTTTCTGAGCCGACATCATACCGGAGCTATAACGTCGGTGCCACTCGTGTGTTTGTAGTGGCGAATGGGATCCTGTGTGTATGTTTTATGTATATTATGGATTCTATACAGGGTATTGTACAGGTTGTATATTTGGTGGATGTCCGTTTTACATATGAAACTCTACTAGATTTTTGGTAGAATTTTCGGTCCGTCACAATTGGTATCAGAGAGATGGATGTCTTAGGATTGATCTAAATTTTATGCAAAAATTTAGGATAGTATAGGCTAAGGATGAATTGGTAAACGTAGATGTAGAATGACTAAGTTAGGATAGATGGTCTTAGTTATCCTAGCCTGCGAACTTAGACTAGAGCTAAGATAAGACGGTAATTTTATTTAATTATGTAGACAGTAATGTCTTAATTAGGGTTTGATCTTTTGACTAAGCCGTAATCATTCTTATTTCAGATGTGTTTTCTAAAGCCAAGTATGCTGCCAAGGCGTAGAGGCTGTCATGAAGGTCCTCAGTCCCAAGATCGAGAGGCCAAGTACTTAAACTTATTGGACGTATGGCAAACATTATTGAGAACATGGAATAGCAAATTCTTGCCCATGTCCCTACTCCAGCTCCCATACAGGCTCCTATTAATCCAGGGCCATCCGCATACAATCGCTTCATCCAGGAGCGAGTTCCTGTGTTTTTGAGGGAGCCCGACCCTATAAAGGTGGACATGTGGTTTTAGAGTTTGAAAAAAGTATTCGCACTGATTAGATGCCCCAAGGAGGATCGAGTTTTGTTTGCATCCTACTAGCTAGAGGGTGAGGCGCACCATTGGTGGATGATGAAAAAACGAGCATTGAGAGTGCCTGAGGATGAGATCACCTCACCAATGTTCGAGGAGGCATTCTTGAAGAAGTACTTCCCTTCCAACCTCAGTGTTCAAAAGGAAGAGGAGTTTATCCGACTGAGGCAGGGTAGCCAAACCATGGCCGAATGTAACACCAAGTTCACTGAATTGTCATGGTTCGCTTCTTATATAGTTGAGAATGAGGAGAGGAAAATGAGAAAGTTTCTGCAGGGCTTGCAGGATGATATCTGCAAGCAGTTGGTGACCCTTAAGCTAATGACCTATGCTGATGTGTTGGATCGTGCCCTGATCCATGAGCACAAGCTCGCAAAGGAGGAGTTCTACAAGAAATGGTCTTCGGACAAGAGCAGGGCCAATGCTAGTTCGGGGAGGCCATTCAAGAAGTGCAAGCAGTCAGATTCTGGTAAGAAGACTGATCAGACCTCGATGTTATCTCAAGTTTCAGTGGGGCCGTGTCTACATTATGGGAAGATGCATGGAAATAGACCTTGTTTTAAGTTAACGGGCGCTTGTTTTAATTGTGACCAAGTGAGGCATAGGGCCAAGGAATGCCCTCAGCTGCTGAAAATCTATGCTCAAAAGCTGGTGGTGCAAGTGAAGGCCTTCGCGGTATCGGTGAGTGAGGCCAAGGCATTGGACAACGTGGTGAAAGGTATACTCCTTATTTGTGGTATTTCCTATTCAGTACTTTTTGATTTCGGGTCCACACATTTGTTTATTTCTCCTAGTTTGGCCTGTCGTGTTGCACCCTCTCCTATAACCCTTGACTTTTCTTTGGTCGTCTCTACACCTACGAGATCTTCTATTATGACCAATGTCTCCTACTCGAGGTGCGTTCTGGAAGTGAATAGGTTGCTTTTGGTTGTTGATTTGATCCTCCTAGATATGCATGATTTTAACGTAATTTTAGGCATGGATTGGTTGTCCAAGTATCACGCAACTATCAACTACTTCTACAAGATGGTGACTTTGCTATCCCGGAGTGTGAGACTATCCACCTTCAGGGAATTCGAAGAGTGGAGGTGTCTAGTTTTATTTCAGCTCTCCAAGCTCGCCACTTGTTGAAGAGTTGGTGCGAAACCTTTCTGGCTTACGCTAGTGTGGTGGAGAGTCAGGAATTGTCCGCAAAGGACATTTTGGTTGTGCGCGAGTTCGAGGATGTGTTTCCCGACAAGTTGTCTGCCCTACCACCACACCGTGAAATTGAATTTGGGATTGATCTTATGTCGAGATCTACCCCCATATTGAGGACCCCCTATCGCATGGCTCCTACTGAGCTAAAAGAATTAAAACAAAAGTTGCAGGATTTGCTCGACATGGGTTTTATTAGACCCAATATTTCACTGTGGGATATTCCGGTCCTATTTATCAAGAAAAAGGATGAAACCATAATGCTGTGCATGGACCATCGCGAGCTGAATAAGATAAAGATCAAGAACAAGTATCCATTACCGCGGATTAATGATCTCTTTGATCAGTTATTGGGGACGCGAGTGTTCTCCAAGATTGATCTTCAATCCGAATATCATCAGCTTCACATCAAGCAGGAGGATATAGCAAAGACGGCTTTCTAGACGAGGTATGGTCATTACAAATTCCTTGTGATGCCGTTCGGATTAACTAATACACTAGTCGTATTTATGGATCTAATGAATCGGATCTTTAAGCCGTACTTGGATAAATTTATCGTGGTTTCATCGATGACATTTTGATTTATTCCAAGAGTCATTCCAAGCATGAGGAGCACTTGAGAATCGTGCTACAGACCCTTCGGGAGCATCAGTTGTTCACGAAGTTGAGGAAGTGTGAGTTTTGGCTTAATGAGGTAGTGTTCTTGGGCCACATCATTTCTAACGGAGGCGTCTCGATGAACCCAAAGAAAGTTGAAGTGGTGGTTAGTTAGAGTCGACCCACGACTGTGTCAGAGGTCCGAAGTTTCTTAGGGATGGTCGGGTATTACCTCTCACCTGTTTGACGAAGAAGGAAACGAGCTTTGATTGGACCGAGGAGTGTGACCGAAGCTTCCAAGAGTTGAAAGACCGGTTAATGTCTGCCCTGATTCTGACTCTTCCTGATAATTCAAGTGGGTTGGAGGTGTATTGTGATGCCTCTAAGGTGGGGCTCGATTGTATTTTTATACAGAAGGGGAAGGTGGTTGCTTATGGGTCTCGGTAATTGAATACCCACAAGAAGAACTACCCAACCCATGATTTGGAGTTAGTCGTCGTAGTTTTTGCGTTGAAGATTTGGAGGCACTATTTGTGTAGCGAGAAATTCCTAGTATATTCCGACCACAAAAGCCTCAAATATTTATTTTCACAGAAGAAACCGAATATGAGGCAGTGGCGATGGATCAAGTTCCTCTGGGATCATGATTGTAAGATCCAATATCGATTGGGGAAGACGAATGTGGTTGCAGATGCCCTAAGTCACCAAACTTGTTTGGTGGCGACAATGCAAATCAAGTAGATGGAATTGCTGGATTGTTTGAAATTCTATCATATCCAGCGTTACATCAATGGTAACAGGATGATTCTATCCTTCTTGAATGTACAGCCCGAGATCCTCCAAAGAATCAAAGAAGGGCAAATAAATGACCCGTTTTCTATGGATATTGCTAGCAACCTCGAAAGAGATTCCCGGGTTGACTTTAGAGTGCGCGTAGATATAATTTTGAGATTCTAAGAGCGGTTATATATACCAAATGACAAGGAGATGAAGTAAGAGATCATGAAGGAAGCTCACAGGACTCGGTACACAATCCACCCTAGAATAAACAAGATATACTAGGACTTGAGAAAAATATTCTAGTTGAGGAACATGCGAAGGGAGATCGTTGTCTTTGTGGGTCGATGTCTTATTTGCCAACAATTGAAAGCTGAGAGGAAGAAGCCTTCTGGTTTTTTGCAGTAGTTACCCGTCCCCAATTGAAAGTGGGAAGACATTTTGATGGATTTTGTATTTGGGTTGCCTAAAACTTCGAGGAACCATAATGTGATTTGGGTCATTGTGGATGGGCTGACGAAATCCGCTCATTTTATTGCCATTCAGACTACGTATTCCTGTGATCGTCTGGCACATCTGTACATCAGCAAGATTGTGAGATTGCACGGTGTGCCAGCCTCTATTGTGTCCAATTATAATCTACGATTTGTCTCTAAATTTTGGGAGAGCTTGCATCGAGAATTAGGAATAAACCTGAAATTTAGTACAGTTTATCACCCTCAGACTGATGGTCAGTTTGAGTGAACGATTTAGATATTAGAAGACATGCTTAGAGCCTCAGTGATGGAGATGAAAGGAAATTGGGATAACCATCTAGCGTTAGCCAAGTTTGCCTATAACAATAGTTTTTAGTCGAGTATTGGTATGACTCCCTTCAAGGTACTGTATAGTAGAAAGTGTCGATCTCCCATCCATTGGGAGGAAACAGGGGATAGACATTTGCTAAGTCCTTATGTAATTCAAGAAACATTGGAGAAGATCACAATGGTTTTCGAGAAGCTAATGATCACCTAGAATCGATAAAAGCGTTATTCCGATCAGAGGAGATCTGACCTTAGATTTGAGATCGGCCATTTTGTTTTCCTCAAGGTGTCGCCATAAAAGGAAGTTTTCATATTTGGTGTCAAGGTAAAGCTAAAATTGCGATTTATTGGGCCTTTTGAGTTCCTTGAGAGGGTTGGTGAAGTGGAGTATCATTTGGCGTTACCGTCGGGTTTGGCCCAAGTGCACAACCTCTTCCATGTTTCAATGTTGAGGAAGTACGTCTACAATCTAACGCATGTGATTAATTATGGTCCTCTAGCTATCAACAAAGATTTATCATATGTAGAGGAGCCGGTGGAAATATTGGATCGCAAGGACCAAATTTTGAGCTCAAAGATGATCCCTCTCACGGAGGTCCTATGGAGAAATCATTTCCACGAGGAGGCAACGTGGGAAAGAGAGGACAAAATCTGGCATAAGTATCCCTACTTATTCTGAGGTACGTAGGTTGAATGTAATTTTAGAATTCGTAAAATTTTGAGGATAAAATTTTTATAAATGGAGGAGAGTTGTGAGGTTCTGGTTCTAAACCGTCATAATTAGGAGGTAATTAAAATGATAATAATCAAAAATTAGGCTTGAAATGTGATAAAAGCTAGGGTCGAAAGCAAATTTGAGGGTTTTGCACCCGACGCCTAATAGAGGCCTAAGGCGCCACTCTGGCACCAATAACAAAACCACGCGCCCGAAGGATGCACGAGACAAAGACCTAGGCGATGGAACCAATAGCTCCATGCTCGATTACTGCTCGAGCGCGGGACCAAGTGGTGAAAACAAAACCCCCGCGCTCAAATACCACTCGAGCGTGGAGCAGGGCGTGGATAACAAAACACCTATGCCCGATTATCGCCTGACTAGCACTCGAGGATCCAATTGGGGTATTTAAGTACGCTAGGGTTCGTTTTTCCTCATTTTTTTGGCTTTCTTGGTTTAGAGAGAGAGGGCACCGACCTAGAGAGAGGAAGGAGAAGATCAAGGCCTTAGAGTCCGAGTCCGTCCGAGAGCTAGTTATAAATATTGTAGATCGGGTCGAGGAAAGTATTCCCACACCCTTTTTACCCTCTCCTTTGATTTGTATTCATTTCTCTTTGGGTATTTTCGCTCTGGTACCCACCCACATGGTAAAGAATATGGTACCCATGACCCCAGTGTAAGTTATTTATCGTTTGATACTCGAATGCCCCTCCGATTTGGCTTCACCAAACCCTAGCTTGCACCCGATTTGGGGTTTTCCCTCTTCCCTTTGATTTTATGTCAATTTGCCCCAAAAATATGAATCACCATGTTCCAATCATGCATATATATCAACCAGACGCCCGATCTCACAAATATCAACCCGTTTATGGCGTCCGGAAGCTCTAAAAGGACACTGTTATTATTCACCCAGGATGAAATGGAAAATTTGCATGCTTCCACCCTATTTGATTATTATGAAATTATGTCTAATTGTTTAGGACTAATTGTAAGCCTCTAGAAATATGTGTTTGTGCTCGATTTGTAAAGAAATGTGTTCTGGAGGACCCCAAGGTGAAAATTGGCTAATTTGGAAAGGAATTCTAATCCTTTCTATACATCGTATTGTCCGTCCACCTAAAATTTACTTGTGAGAGACTTAAGTTTGAAAGAAAAATAATAATCTATATGTAATCTGAGAGAAATTGTGAGATCCCGAAATCAAATATGTTTAAAATCAAAGTAAAATATTGCTACTTAAAAAAAATGGAGTGTTTTGATTTCGACTTAAATCGGAGTGGCCTTAAACCACTGAAAGACCGGAACTAATGGTAATCAAAATATTGACCGGTGTCATGATATTGACCGACGTCGAGATATTGACAATCGTTAAAATGTTGATCAGTGTCAAGATATTGACCGGCATCAAGATGTTGACCAGAAGGTTAACCGAAGGGTTGACCAGTTTTTAGAAATGTTGATCGATCTTGAATAAGAAAAAAGAAACGTTAGCCAATTTTGAGTAAAAGTTTGCCAGACTAGAGTAAGAAACGTTGACCAAAAAAGTTAACCAATAGAAAGGCTTACCGACTTTAAAGAAAATATTGACCAACTAAAATTGACTACCAAATTTAAAAATATTGACCAGGATAAATTAAGGGCAAACTAAAGGTAATGGCCAACTTTGTTATTTAGACGGTTAGATCCCAATTAGATTCAAATCTAATCAGAGTAAGTGAATTACCCCGTTGACCTTTTAGATGAAAGTACCAAGTAGGTAATTTACCCCACTCACGCCCACCTAACCCCTGAAGGAAAGTACCAAGTAGGTAACCCACCCCACTTACTCCACCTAATCCCTCCTCTTTATATACTGAGCTCCAATTGAGGGACGGTTGTGAAATTTCTAGTGAGGAAGAAGGGTAAGGAGTAAAGAAGTAGAAAAAGTTTCAAGTCAGCCGGAGTGAGCAGTCGATAGTCAGGCAAGTGTACCTTTCCTTTTTAAACTCAGATTTCACTTCTGTTTTCAAGTCCCGACTTTAAGAAAAAATTATAAGTGTTCTCTTCAGATTTAAATGTTTCAACACATAGTATATTAGACTTTTCATTTTAATTACTACTCGATAAGTTGTATCTCTGATGTCATGCTTGCTGTACGATTGGACGGAAAATATGATTTTGATTTCATGGTTAATTCACGCTTTCTACTTTCTACTTTCCATTTTCTACTCAACTTATGATTGAACTTTAATTGTATAAAAATGGAGAAGTAAACCAACTTTGGGTTATAATAAAAGATTATTGACCGGAATGAGATTTATGGATTTGAAACTGGCTTCATTTCAACTGAAAGCCTTTTTACTTGACTGGAATAAGAAAAAAATGAATTTGAAATCGGTTTTGTAATATGACGATCGAAAGCTTTGTGCCCGTCCTGAATGTGAACTAAAGAAAAAGTGAACCGGCCTTATGACAAGATAAATAAGATCGGACTTTAACACTTGGAGATAAAGTTCTCCAGCATGCCTTAGAACATTATGGTGGTAATCAAGCATAACGAAAGGGAGCCGTCCTCGGGGTTTTGTACAAGGAGGAAGTGAAAGTCGTCCTCGGGGTTTCGTATAAGGAGGAAGTGAGAGTCGTCCTCAGGGTTTTGTACAAGGGGATATTGTCATAATATTGAGGAGATGTGCATAATCTATCCTTGATTATTGCCCCCTCCACTAGCGATGTCCCTTACCGATAAAAATAAAAGAGAAGAGAAATATTTATAATAAGACCGACTCTATTTTCTGTCCCGATTTTCAGAATTTTGACTACTCTAGCTTTCTTGATTTCTTTGCATTATGTATTTGCCATGATCCGATCAGTTGTTATTTTAAATATTCATGATGCATATGTATCTATATCCGCCTTACAACATAAACGCTTTACGAAAAATTTGCATGTACCTTGTTGAGCTCCACCACTATTT
>JAODPA010001421.1:0-14191 GCA_025585075.1 Nepenthes mirabilis | reverse complement strand
CCATGATTATCATGCTTTAAAACCCGAAATTGTATTTTCAAAGTTACATAACTCGGTTTATAGTTTTCGTTCCCGATTTATCAATTTTGGCTCTTTGAGCTGTTCATCCGATTCCTCTCATACCTTTTGACCATGGTACACCCATATTAACTTAATTGCCCTCTAATTATTATTTCCTTAACTCGGAACCTCACACTATGGATTTGATGAATCTAGTTTTTTAGCTGTATTTGGATAAAGTTGTTATGGTTTTCATCGATGACATCCTAATCTATTCAATGAGTTGCGTTGAACATGAGGAGCATTTGAGGATCGTGCTTCAGACCCTTAGGGAGTATAAGTTGTTCATGAAGCTGAAGAAGTGTGAGTTTTGACTCGATGAGGTTATATTCTTAGGCCATGTCATTTCTATGGTGGTGTCTCAGTAGACCTAAAGAAGATTGAAGCTGTGATCAATTGAAGTCAACCAACGACCATGACAGAGGTTCGTAGTTTCTTGAGTATTACCGGATACTATTGTCAATTTGTAGAGAATTTCTCTCATATTGCTTTGCCGCTTACCCAATTGATGAAGAAGGATTGAGTTTTGAATGGACTAAAGAGTGTGGCTGAGGTTTTCATAAGTTAAAGGATCATTTGACTTTGGCACCAATTCTGACTATTTTTGTTGGTTCTGGTGGTTTTGAAGTGTATTGTGATGCTTCTAAGGTTGGCCTTGGATGCATTTTGATGAAAAACGGGATGGTGGTTGCCTATGGGTCTCGATAGTTGAATGTTCATGAGAAGAATTATCTGACCCATGATTTGGAATTAGCTGTCATGGTATTCACATTGAAGATTTGGAGGCATTTTTGTACGGCGAGAAATTTCTGGTGTATTCTGATCACAAGAGCTTCAAGTACCTATTTTTGTATAAAGAGCTTAATAGGATATAGCAAAGGCGGATTGAATTCCTTAAGGATTATGATTGTGAGATCCACTATCAACCGAAAAAAGCGAATTTGGTTGGGATGCTTTGAGTCATCAAACTAGTTTTGTGGCAACAATGCAGATCAAGTAGATAGAGATACTGGATTGTTTGAAGTTTTGTAATATCCAGCGATATGTTAGAGGAAATCGGATGATGTTGTCTTTCTTGCAAGTGCAACCTGAGATCCTCTAGAAGATTAAGGAAGGATAAGAAAGTGATCCATTTTTTATGGACATTGTTGGAGATCTTGTTCGAGACTCCCAGATAGATTTTAGTGTCTGTGCTGATGAAGTTTTGAGATACTTGGAGCATTTATATGTACCTGATGATAAGAAGCTAAAGGAAGAGATTTTGAAGGAGGCTCATTGAGCAAGATACACTATCCACCCTGAGATTAATAAGATATACCAGGACTTGAAAAAGATGTTCTGGTGGATGAATATGCAAAGGAAGATAGTTGCTTTTGTTGAGAGATATCTTATTTGTCAGCAGTTGAAGGATGAGAGGAGACAACCCTTGGGTTTATTGCAGCCTTTGCCTATTCCGTGTTGAAAATGGGAGGACATTTCTATGGATTTAGTTTCAGGTTTGCTTAGACCCTGAGAAATCATAACGCAATTTGGGTCATTGTGGATTGACTAACGAAATCAAATCATTTCTTAGCCATTCCTACGACTTATTCTCATGATCGCCTGGCACAGCTGTATATCAATGAGATTATTAGATTGCATGGAATGCCAACATCAATTGTGTCCCATCGTGATCCATATTTCGTCTCTAAGTTCTGAAAAAATTTACATCGAGAGTTAGAGATGAACTTCAAATTCAGTACAATATATCACCCTCAGATAGATGGCCAGTCTGAGCGGACTATTTAAACATTAGAGGACATGCTTAGAGTCTCGGTGATAGAATTGAAAGAAAATTTGGATGATCACCTGGGATTGGTAGAATTTGCATATAATAATAGTTTCTAGGCGAGTATTGGCATGGCTCCTTTTGAGACATTATATGATAGGAAGTGCCAATCTCCGATCTATTGGGAAGAGACAGGAGATAGACGTCTTTTGGGTCCAAAGAGACATCGAAGAAAATTGCAGTGATTTTTGAGAAATTAAAGATGGCTCAAAGTCGGCAGAAAAGTTATGCTGATCGGAGGAGATCCTTGCTCAGATTCAAGGTTGGCGATTTTGTTTTCCTCAAGGTATCGCCATGGAAGGGGATCGCCAGATTTAGAGTTAAAGGAAATTTGAATCCGCGATTTATAGGATCCTTAGAGATTTTTGAGAGAGTTGGAGAAGTGGCGTATCATTTGGTATTGTCGCTAAGTTTGGCCGATGAGCATAATGTTTTCTATGTCTCGATATTGAGGAAGTATGTTCACGATTTGATGCACGTCATCAATTTCGATCCCTTAGTTATTCAAGAAGATTTATCCTATTTGGAGGAGCCTGTTCAGATTCTAGATCGGAAGGATCAGATTTTGCGCTCAAAGACCATTCCTTTCGTAAAAGTCTTGTGGAAGAATCACTCATACGAGGAAGCGACGTGGTAGAGAGAGGACAAGATTTGAGACAAATATCCCCATTTATTTTAAGGTATGTCTATTGTTTGATTTCTAGGATTTGTTAATTTTGATGACGAAATTTTCTAAGTGGGGGAGAGTTATGAGGTTTTAATTTTCATAATATTATAATTAGGAGTAATTAAGATAATATAACCAAAATTAGGCTTAATGCATGTGGAAAAATTGGTTTCGAATGCGGTAGGTGGCAGTGGCAAGGGACGCCCGCCAAGCATCTGAGGCGGCGCCGCAGGAGCCGAATCCGGTACACCAGCGCCTACCGGGCGCTCGAGCGCCAAGGGCAGGCACTGAAAGCTATGGCAGGCGTGCCTGCTATGCGCCGGACAAGTGCTCGAGCGCCAACCTACAATATAAACTCATGCATGGGTTGTTTCTGGGTCATTTTTCCAATTGACACGAGAAAGGAGAGAGAGAGAATGTGAGGTTTCGGGTTTAAAAACATAATGAATACAAGATAATCAACAAGATAATGATTAATACTAGACCAATCGAACGAATAGGTATGCGTATCGGAAGAAAAATTGAAAAAATATGTCGAAGTTCTGCTGCTGAAGCGCTACCAGCAAGGCCGCGCCTGCTGGGCGCTCGAGCAAAAGCCGGCAGTGAGCCGCGCTCGCTGCTCGCTTGCCGAGCGCTAACTCGCATCCTGCTTTGCAATTTTCATGCTGCCAAACCCTTTATGAGAGAGAGAGAGAGAGAGCGCCGTTCCTAGAGACAGAAGGGAGGAGATCGAGCCGTGGAGTCTGATTCCGTCCGATAGCTAGTTATAAAATAGGTAGTATGCGTCGAGGCAAGTGTTCTCATACTAACTTTTCTCTTTCGATGTTTTTTGTTTATCATCGGGTATTTTTGTCTCGATATCCACCCAAACCATGGAAAATGTAATACCCGTGACTTCAGAGCAAAGATTATATAATTTATTATCCGATTTACTCACCGATCCGGTCGATGGAGTACCACCAAACCCTAACCTACAGGAATTGAGGGTTTTGCGTTCCCGCACTGTATTTTGTTAAATTGATCCCAAAATGTGACTCACCATGTCCCAAATGTGTATATATGTCGGCCGTGTGATCAATCTCGCATGTTTCGACTCGTTCGTGGCATCCGACCCCACTAAAAGGGCACTGTTACTGTTCACTCGAAATAAAAAGAGAAATTTGCATGTTTCCACCTTCATAATATGTTGAAGCGACCTCAAATTATGAATCCCCACATCCCAATTGTAAGTATACATCGACCGGACATTCGATTCCGCATGAATCGACCCATTTGCGGCATCCGAGCCCTCTAAAAGCAGCCTAACACTGTTCACCCGAAAATGGAATGTAAATGTGCATACTTTAACTCTATTCAATTGTGATGGAACTTATGACTAAATATTTGTGTCAAATTGTAAGCCCGAAAAATGTATAATTGTGCACCGGAAGCAAGGGAATGCGTCCCGGAGGCTTCTAAGGTGGTGTTTGACTAACGGAGATAAGTAAAACCAAACTCTCTTGCGAGCTTGAATTAAATGGTTAAAAGATATAAGTTCTAAAGAAAGAAAGGAACCAAGTAAGTAAATAGAGGGAAATCCACAAGGCACGATATGAGAAATTTGATCTCCTGGATGGAGATACGTGATGGGAATGTGATTTTTCGATTCGAAAATGTAATGGAACTGTGGTGGATTTTTCCTCTAGGAAAAAGTTAAATCTTGAAACTAGGACCATGGTTCATAGGACTAGTACCCTCTAACTTACCACGTACATCTCGGTGGGAACTTAAGGTATACTCCAACGCTCCTGGGGGCTGGTATTGCTCAGGGTACGCCTTAGGATACTATTATGAAAGAATGAGGATTGCCCTAATCCCCAAGGGATATGAGGCGATTGAGATGGCCGAGTGCTGTAGGCCTAAAATGTAGCCGATGGTCAAGTGCTACGGACCTAAAATGTAGCCGATGGTCCAGTGCTACAAACCTAAAATGTTGCCAACTTTAGAATGTGTAGCGAACACATCCCTTTCCTCGTTCTCTCGCATTGTTGGCTAGTACGACCTACTGGCTCCGGGGTCCACAAAGATTAACAGTAATAATGAAAGCGAATAAAACATAACTGGTGTAAACACGTGAACTAGATAATTCCGGATGTTCTCTTTCCCCTCATATTTCTCTTTATCCTGAGTATATGACTTTTTATCCAATTATTGCTTTCACTTTTACTTGTCTGTAGTTAGTGATGTATGATTTCATTTGTTAGGCTGTATGCTCACTTTTGCTGTATATCTTTCAGATGAGAATGCATTGATGCCCAACGAGACGAAATAGGCCATAAAAGTGTGATAGACAGTTGATATTGCACGCAGGGCTCGGGATTAGGACTTAGCTATTTTATGTATGAAACAGGAATTTTGTTCTACTTTTGTAAACTGTATAAGACATATATGGTGGTGATTAATGATGTTTGGTATGGATGAATGATGGATAAGTTTTCGTTGTATATTGTGGTTTTTATGCTTCCGCAAGTCTTTCTTATTATGGTTATGATCGATATTTCTAGTTGGCATCCTTCCCCACCGGCATTGTACTGGAGTTATGATGTTGGTGCCACCTCTGTTGATGTGGTGATTAGATCCTGTATAGTATGTTGAGTATTGAGACTTTTGGTTTTTGTTGTGGATTGTTGTAGATTATTGTGCAGGGTTAATTTACAGGTATTTGTATTTTAGCAAATGCTTAATTTATAAATGAAATTCTACCCAATTTTTTACAAAAATTAATAATTTTAATTAAAAATACTAGTCTATTTTATGATTGATGGAGGTTATTTAATGAGAATAACCCGGTCCATCACAGAGAACACAAAGGAGAAGAGAGAGACGGAAGAGATCGAGTTTCCCGAGTCCAATTTCTGTGAGGTTCCCAACCCATCAATAGAATTAATATGAGATAAAATATAAAAGTACTCAATAAAAATCTTGGGATTTTTGTTGAATGAAACACCACCCGTAACCCCCGCCGCTCGCCGGATGCTCGAGTCCCGCTCGAGCTTATTTTCCAGTAGTTACCCCGCCTAATGCATGCTCGAGCCCCGCTCGATGCTCGTTCGCCAGGCGCTTGAGTGACCCGACTAGTATAAATACCCGGCCAGCTTCACCAATCTCCGACTTTGCCACCTTTCCCCACTTTTTCCAGAATCTTTCTTGCAAGAGCGAGAGAGAGAACGCCAAGCCTAGTGAGAGAAAGGAAGAAATCAAGGCGTAGAATCCAAATTCGTCCGGGAGTCAGCTACAAAAGTGATAGTACGCATCGAGGCAAGTGTTCTCATACTCACTATTTGCTCTCTTTCAATTTTTATTCGATTTTCGTCGGGTATTATCGTACCGATAACCATCCAAAATGTGGAAAATATATAACCCATGAATTATACTCCATAAATATATGATTATTTCTTCATCTCGTTGGATTAATCGTTCGATATGTTATCACGAAACCCTAACCCTCACTCAAATTCGGGATTCATTGTTTTTCCCTTCAACTCATGTAAGTTAACCTCAAATTTTGAATTACCATGTCCGTAATATGTATATATACCGATCGGGCGTCCGTTTTCCCAAGAATCGACCCGTTCGCGACGTCCGGAAGTGTTAAACGATCACTGTCACTGTTCATCCGAGGCACAATGGAAATTTTACATGATCTTAGCAATATCTAACTAACCATATAAAAATGCAAGCTTGAAATCATGGAATTTAAGCATCAATCGACATGCATCGGGCTCCAGAGGACCCCCAGGTGAAATTAGCTCATGAACGGTAAGAGATTCCCATCTTTTCTAATGCTTGGTAATCATAAATGGTTAAATTTCAAAGGGAAATGAAAACCGATGAGTAACGGAGGGAAGTCCAAAATATGATATGAATGATGGAACCTCCTAGAAGACGGGAGATACGATACATGAGATATGGTAGACTTTCCCTCAAATGAATATGGAACTAGAATCATGAAACTAGGACCGTGGACGTTTAGATGGGTAGTATTCTCTGGTTTGACACGTCCATCACGGTATAAACCCGAAGAATACTTGGGCCACGTATTCTGGTCGCTTGTGTGTATGCGGGTGGTGTCCGTGTCACGCCTTAGGATACTATTGTGGAAGAACGAGGACTGCCCTGGTACCCTGGGGAAATGGGGCGATTTATGGCACAATGTGATGTGCACGACCCCCCGGAGGGTCGTTAAAGATAATCCCTTACGGCCTTAGATCATGTGGAGTATCATGATCCTTTCCTGGTTCTCTCGCATCGTTTGCTAGTACGACCTACTGGCCCTGATTCGCAAAGATTAAAGTAGTATGTTCAAAGGTAATTAAAGATGCCAAAGCATGACAAATTGGTTCTTATAAGTATTTCCTTCCTTTAACACTTTTATATGTTTTTCCCCCACCCCACTATTGTTTCCATTATGGCTTTATCTTTCAATAGTGATGTTTGTTTACACTTGCTGAGCGATAAGCTCACCCTTGCACTCCCTCTTTTCAGATGATAATGCCCTGATGCCAGACGAGACTGAGTAGGACAAGAAGCAAGATAGGCAACGTAGATTTTGAAGAAGCCTCGAGGATCTAACTTGATTATGTATGTCATGGGAATGTTGTGGATAGATGGTTTTGATTTTTGGTATACTATGGTGATCATGCTTCCGCAGCTTGTATTTGTGGTAATGCATGGGTTTTTATAGTTGGCATCTTTACCTCAGCCGACGTCATACTAAAGTTATGACGCCGGTACCACTATAGGGGTTTAGTAGATCTGCGATCCTGTGTATGATGTTCAATATGTTTTGTGAAGATTGTGCAGAGTTTTATACAGGTACATGTATTTTGGTAAACGTTTAAGTTTTAAATGGAACTCTACCCAATTTTCTACAGAAATTTCTAATATTGAATTATAATGATTTATTGACGGAGGGGTTATTAAAAGAAAATAACCCGGTCCGTCACAATTTCGGCTTAGAACTAGTTAGAAAAGTGGTAGATTGGGTCAAGGTAAGTGCACTCCCACCCTTTTCTTTCTCTCTTTGCACTTTTTATTCCGTTCTCTTCGGGTATTCTCGATTCAATGCCCATTTCAGTTTATATTTTATAGAACCCATTACTTGAGCATGTATATACTTCAATTTTATATCCGATTTGTAAGATTTGTACGGTATTTCGCTCCACGAAATCCAAACCCGTGCCCCCTTGACTTTTACTCATTTTATTTGTGATTTCTTCATAATTTGGTCTTAGAAATTTGAAACCCTAATTTTATGGATGTGAGTACTCCGATTATTTGGTATTTATTAACATATATTTTCTATTTTTTATTTTTACATGTTTCAAAAATATTGTCAAACGTGAATAATGGTATTTATGTACGTGTACATTAAATATATTATCTTGTATATACTCTGAAAATTATGTTGCAAACACTTATGAAGGAATTTGTTCTCCGAGAGCTCTATGTTTTCCTCATGGTGGTAAGAATTTTTAATTGTTTCATACTTTATATTAATTTTGTATGTAGTTTAAGTCATTTGAAAATTTAAACTTACAAGAATTATGCAAATTATGAAAATTATAAGAAGAGAATTCCATAATATGTTATATTTGATGAACTGTTCTCCTAGAATGAGAACATGTTATGAATAAGTATGAAATTTTACTAAGAATAAGTAATCAAGAAATTGGACAAAATATTTATATTTCAGAGAGTAGTATTCCTTGACAGTCTTAGGATATTACTGTGGTAGTACGAGGATTGCCTCTAGGCCACGGAGGTTATGATTACATAAGTTTTATGGTCCCGTATACCAGACGAAAGGTATACTACTCGCCACAGGGTGTTTGAATTGTGTGAGTAGTGCCTTAAAATGTGTGGAAGCATACAAATTCCTGTCATCGTTTGGCCACATCGTTAGCTGGTATGGCCTATTGGTCCTAATCCATAAAGATAATAAAATTTTTACATATTCTAGAACCTAAAAGGATCAAAAATAAAATAAAAAATTTAAATATATTCCAAAAAGTGCATCTGATCATGTTTCATATTTATACATTCATATTCTCCTCCTATTCCCTCCATTTGTTTTATTTTGAATTATACTACCTATTGTCCTCACTTATATTGTGTCTTACTGAGTATTTAGCTCACCCTTACTCTTTTTTTCTTTCAGATGAACATGAACTTATGCCTGATGAGGCAAAGTAGAGGTTTAGAAGCTGGCTAGGTAGAAGGCTTGGAGAAAGATCTTATGGACTTAGTTTTTTTTAGATTTTGTACCTTATGGAGTACTTTTGCATATTTTTTAGATGGATATATATTAATGATGTATGTGTATGTTGATAATTATACAGATAGTTTCGTTTTTACTGTATTTTGATGGTTGTATATACTTCCACAGGTTTTTATAGTTTGATGTTAGGTACTTAGTGGTATCTTATCTGAGCTGACGTCGTAACTAAAATTATAACATTGGTGCCGCGTATTTGTTGCAGCTTTTTGGATCTTATGTCGTCTATTGTTGATATATATATGTGCTGTATAGAAATTTTGTACAAGTTTGTATTAGTCTGACGGCCATTTTATAGCTAGAACCATACTAATTTCCAGTTAGGATAAGTGGGGTTGTCACAAGCAGGCCATCTATATATTCCTATCTATAGATGAGGTCAAATATCACTTTTTTGCCACTCATTGATAATAGTTGCAATCCTCAAGTCAATTTGAATATATTAGGATATCTAAATAAATTAGTTTCGTTTAAATTCTTACGGTGATTTTTATTAAAATACAAAATCAAGGATATTTATAACAAATGTTAAAAACTTTTCCTCTCTAGTGGAATAATATAAAATTTTTATTATGAAAAAGTACCAATACAGAACTTTCTACCCTATAGAAAAGTATAACTATTGAAGTAAATATAAAATAAAACTCAACCCGAAACACACACGTGGATTGCCACATATACCACCCATATGCAAGTTTTCATGATTTTTCCTTTGCAAATATGTTTATACATAAATATAACTTCTCAAAATATTTATTCATTTTTATAGAATAAGCAAAATAATCAAATATTGGTAAAACTAAGACAAAATATCAAAATATCCGATAAAACTATATATATGCACATATATTAAAGTGAAGTAAAAATGACATATATATACAATAAAATAGCCTAATATAAGCAAAAGTAAAACGAAACGGAAATAGATCAAAGATAAGACTTAGAGATACTTATCTTTAACTACTAATTTAATAAATCTGACTAAAAAATATTTCAAAATCCCTCTTCTTCTATTCCTCTCTCTTCTTTCCCTTCTCTTTCTCTCTACTTTCTCTTTTTTTCCTGAAAAAATGTCCAAAAATAGTGACAAGTGTGGTTATATGCATGAATTAGCACACGAGTACTAGTCAAGCACGCATCATGCGTTGCGCTATACCTTAATAGCGCAAAAGCATCATATCAACTGCAACTCAAGCACAAATAATCTGCCAACATCACACTCCACCGCTTTAGAGGTCCTTCTAAGGTGCACCTAATTTGCCAAAATTTTGCATGAACATGCATCAAGTGTATCTCAAGCGCCAAGCATACTTCCTTTTTGTAAATTCTTTCTTCAAATTGGCATTACATAATTATTTTTAATAAACCAAAATAAATTAATAATATCAAATAAATTAAGTGAGAACCAAGCGTTACAACTTTCTCACCCTTATAAAATTTTTACCTTTGAAATTACGTACCTTGAGATTTAAATAGATAGGGGTATTTCTCTCAAACTTCATCCTCATGTACCCATATTGCTTCCTCAATTGAGTGATTTTCCCAAAGCATTTTAACTAAAGAAATTATCTTGGTGCATAACATCTGGTCTCTTCTATCCAAAATCTAAATCAGAACCTCAATATATATTATATTATCATCAATCTATAACAGTTCATATCTGATAATGTATGAACAGTCAAACATATATTTTCTCAACGTAGAAATATGAAAAATATTATGAGAATACGCCAAATTTTGAGGTAAAGCTAGTCTCTAGACCACTTCTCTAACCCGCAACGAAATTTCAAATGGCGTAATAAAATTCAGTTTTAATTTTTCTTTCACCCCAAATTTTGAGATTCCCTTCCAAGAATTACCTTCAAAAATATATAGTCGCCTACCTCAAACCTCAATTCAGATCTTTATTGATTGGCATAAATTTTTTGGCGACTTTGGACAACAATTAAGCGATCTCAAATAATTTTAATATTGTCAAATATATTCTGAATGTTATTGGGGCCGAAAAGTTTACGATCACCAGTTTCTTCCAGATTAGTAGAAGACCTACATCGTCATCCATACAATGCCTCAAAAGGAACTATCTTGATTCTCAATTGGTAAATATTATTATATACAAATTCAGCTAGTGGTAAATAATTATACCAATTCGCTTTTATCTCCAAAATAGATGCTCTTAACATATCTTCTAATATTTGAATAATCCTCTTCGATTGACCATCTGTCTAAGGATAAAATATCATACTGAATTCTAAATTAGTACCCAACTCTTTATGCAATTTTTTTCAAAATTTAGACACAAATCCTGAATCATGATCAGAAGCTATCAAAATTGAAATATCATGTACTCGCATAATTTTTTTAATATGAAACCATGCTGAATGATCCCTTACAAATGTCATCCTCACAGGTAAAAAGTGAACAAATTTCATCAGCCTATCTATAATCATCCAAATAGTTACCAAATTTCTCATCATTCTGGGTAAATCTGAAATAAAATTCATCATAATATAACAAATTCATACATCTACATTGCCGCATATTCAACTCTTTCTTCGAGAATAAATATTTAAACTCTATTATGATCAAAGTACACCAGAAATTTTTTCCTGTGCAGATAATGTAAAGAACAAGTTTTAAATTTAAATTTAATCATGACTAATTAAATTAAGACAATCAAGCTAATGTCAAAGGAAGAAATTTGGTCAAAGTTAAATTTTGGACCGGATCACATCGAGTTGATAGGTGCTTAACTAATACTCAATGCACGTACATATATGTCCGGGGTAGAGAGGTTGCACCTGATAGACGCCTAATCGGTGCTCAAGCATTTTTTTTCAATGTATTTGTGCTTCATACAGGCTCGACGGATGCTCGAACGCACTAAACAGAATGCCAGTGCTCAATGTATGCTTAAAGCAGCGCTTGTGTGGCACCATATTTGGTCGTGGTGCCTAATATGCATTCATGTGCTAATCTATTATATGTCATGTTTGACTAATTTTTGATCATTTTCTACCAAATTTTAAGAGATGAGAGAGAAGAAAACAAGAAAGAGGGAGAAAGTTCGAACCAGATTCAAATTAATTAAAGTAAGACTTTTTATAATTTATAGTTAAGAAAAGTGCATTAAAACCTAGGATTTAAAACCCGAGAGTGTTTTATTTTGGATAGATTTGCGGCCTTCCATGTGAAGAGAGAGAGAGGGAGAGAAGAGAGATAGAGGAGAGATCGAGGCTCTCGGGTTTGAATCTGACTTAGAGCTAATTGGAGAAGTGATAAATCAGCTCGAGTCAAGTACACCCATACTCTCCTCTTTTATTTTTCTTATATTTTTATTTTGTTTTCTTCAAGTACCTTCGTCCTGATACCCGATTAAATTTATATTTTGTATTATCCATGACCGAAGTATGAAAATATTTTAATTTTATGTCCGATTTATGAGATTTGTGTGGTATTTTTGCACCCAAAAACCCTAACCCACCCCCGAACCAGTTTACCCATTTATTTTAGATATTATATATGATTTGACTTTAGATAATCAAAACTCATACCTTGAATATATTAATTTATTAATTGGGTATCCAATTTTATAGTCATATGTGAAATTACGTTTGCTGAAATCCTAACCTGTGCCCCTTTTGGGTTTTATCTAAATTATTTGTAATTTATATATGATTTGACTTTATAAATTTGTAACCCTAGTTTTATAGATGCAGATACCCATATATTTGGTATTTATGCACATATATTTTATATACGTTAATTTTATATATTTCGGAACATTATTGGATATAAATAGGGATATTATTTCACATGTACATTATATATATTATCTTATGTAAGCTCTGAAAATTATGTTATATGCATTTGTGAGAAAAATATTTTATCCGAAAGCTCTAAAGTCATGTTTGGCTCACGGTGATAAGAATTTTTATTTTTTTCATACTTTATGATATTCATACAAATAATTTACGTCATGTGAAGATTTAAACCCATAAGAAATATAAAAATTATATAAACATACGAAGAAAATGCCATAATTTGATATGTGTATGATTCGTTCTTCTGAAGTGAAAACTTTATGAAAGAAGTTTAGTAGACTTTTCCTTAAATAATAAGAAATGGTGAAACCTGGACCACAAATTTATATTTTAGAAGATAATATTCTCCGGCATGTCATAAATATTACAATAGAAATACAAAGATTATCTTGACCGTGTATTATAGTAAGTGATATTTCTTGACATGCCGTAAGATATTACTATAAAAGCACGATAACTGCCCCTGGGCTATGGGGGACATCGTGGCATAGATGATATGACCCCATATATCGGATTAAAGGTATACCGATCACCACAGGGTGTCAAACGGTGTAGGTTATGCCTTAAAATGTATGAAAGTATACACATTTCTTTCCTCGTTCTACTACACCATTAACTGGCAAGGCCTAGTGGCCCTATTCCGTAAAGATAAAGAAATTTATACATATTTTAGAACCCTAAGAGAAGAAAAATAAAATATGAAAAGTTATTTATATTTTGAAAATATATTTGTTCACGTTTCATGTTATGTGTCATATATCATACTCTTATCCCCTTCCCTGGTCTATTTTAAATATGATGTATATTATCCTTGATTATATTACACTTACTGAATATTTGACTCACCTTTACTATTTTTTTTACCTCCAAATGAATACAAGCTTATGTCCGATAGGGCAAGGTAAAGGATTAGCAGTCGGCTAGGCAGAAAGATCTTGGAGGATAGCTTTGAGAACTTAGTTTTGTGGTTTTTGTACTTTTATGTTGTACTTTTGCATATATAAGCAGAGGATTTGTATATTGATATAGTTGTATGTTTGATGATATACATGTAGTGTAGTTCTCGCTGTATTTTATGGTTGTGAATATTTTTGAAAGTTTTTATGATTTGTACAGGCACCTAGTAGCATCTTATTTTAGCCAACGTCGTACCCAGAGTTTTGATATTGGTGCCACATAATTATTGTCGCATATTTGGGTCCTGTGTACTAAGGTTGTAGTTGCATATTGTGCTGTACGGGGATATTTGTACAAGTTATATTAGTTTGGTGGCTGTTTTACTACTGAAACTCTATCGGATTTCGATTAGAAAACACGTGGTCCGTCACACAAAACCTTCATTTCCTTTGTTGCTGATTTCTTCCACTCCTTGAACATTTATTATTTTAAATACTCATACATAATATATTTTTTTAACTAAGATGATTGTACTTTACATATATGAAATCTTAATCCTATTCCTTATAATTTTTATGAAATTCATGCTTTTAAAATTA